>JAATOF010001151.1:0-10092 GCA_013170925.1 Podosphaera leucotricha | reverse complement strand
TGAAATTAGGTGAGTTACGAGTGTTTTTCTACTTGAGATAGTAAAAATGGGTGAAATGGTAGTAAGCTCCATCGTTAGTTGCTGAGCCCAGAGCGAAACCGAAACTATAGTGGGGCGTGGCGCGGGTTGTATTTACTAATGAATTCTGGTTGTAACTGTTCTATTATGAGTGTTTTACTGGTTAAGCTTAGTTATTCTATGAAAAATATGAAGCTACTTGTATGCTGCAAACACTCGATGATGAAAAAAGAAAAAGGGAAAGTGTCCAGGCATGATAGAAGAGCAGTAATATGCGGGAGTTAGAGAGTGGAAAGGTGGCACGAAGTATCGACTTTAGATGTGCTTAATGGAATCAGAGGTCGGATGGTGTAGTGGTGTATCGTCCAGGCCGTTCTCGCTCCATTTGAGACAGGAGAAAGCTGGTTCGGATCCAGCAAGACCCACAAGCCAGATTTCCCGCGGTGTCGCTGTTCTCGTAGAGTGACGAAGGCATGCTTAGATAACTAGAGGATTTTCCCGCTTTTTCCTCTAGTGGGTGTTCGCGGAAGAGGTTACATATCGCAACGCGTTAACTTCGAATGGTATCTGCAAATCTGAGTATGAGTGTTCCAACGTCAAACTGAGTCATTCTACGAATCATAAGATCCGTCGTCATTAGTGTCATAGCCTCAAGGCTGGTTACACGGAAAATGATGTTAAAAAAAAATGGAGTCGGGATTAGGCACGGGCATGCGTTATAAACACTCTTGATTAATTATAGTTTGTAGCGAACGCACATACGCTAATTGCACACAGTGAAGGCCCGCCAGCCACGACGGCAGATTAATATTTAGCAAATTATATCAAACGAATCAACTTTCGACGGTAAATTATTCAGTCATTCTCATCTACTCTACACATTGCAGGGCAATTTTAATCTAAGAGAGGCTCTTATTATTGATATTTGGTATTAGAATTTCAAGCAATGGCCTGCCAAGATCCACCAACTGCCCGAATTAAACAGTGTCAGCTTGATGCCTCTATCCATGCTCATGATTCGAACCAACTCAAAGAAAACTCCTCAGAAAATCAAACCGCTCATTTCAGTGATTCGGGTGAGGATTATGATGATCTTTTTGAAGAATCGGATGAAGAAGGGCTTGATGGCATGGACTACAATGAGTGTTCCGGGGACCTGACAAAATATGTTAACCGAACTATTAAAAATATACACGCTACTAATCTGCGAACAAATCCTCAAAAACCTTCTGTAAATACTCAGATAAGTGTCGATGATCAGATCTCGAGCCTGAATAAACATGCAGGCAAGATTCATCTCGGAACAGGAGGCGAGCGGATAAAAACCAAGGGAAAAGATAAGTCAGATCGTGCTACAAGTGAGCAGGTACTCGACCCACGTACCAGAATGTTGTTATTACAGATGATCAACAGAGGGATTGTTTCAGAAGTCAATGGTTGCCTAAGTACTGGTAAGGAGGCAAACGTTTACGGTGCCCTCTCAAGTATAGCAGATAAAAATGGATTAGAACATATATATATTCATCGTGCTATCAAAGTCTACAAAACTAGTATTCTCATATTTAAGGACCGAGATCGCTACGTCAGCGGGGAACACCGCTTCAAATCAGGCTACAACAAAAGTAACAACAGAGCTATGGTGAAAATTTGGGCAGAAAAAGAATTCAGAAATCTCAAACGATTGTTTCTGGCAGGAATCCCATGTCCTGAGCCGCTTTATCTCCGACTACACGTACTTGTAATGGGATTTCTGGGTGATAAAAAAGGTTGGCCGGCGCCACGGCTGCGGGATACGGAGCTCAACGGTGATGATGTAGAAGATCAATGGCGTTTACTCTATCTACAGCTAGTTGGTCTTATGAGGCAGATGTACCAGACTTGCAGACTTGTACATGCCGACCTAAGCGAATACAATGTCTTATACCACGAGAAAAAATTATTCATTATCGATGTTTCTCAAAGTGTTGAACATGACCATCCAAGATCCCTGGAGTTCCTCCGGATGGATATTAAGAACGTGTCAGAATTTTTCAGGCGAAAAAATGTTGATGTGCTAACCGAGCAGAGCATCTACAATTTTATTACCTCTAAAGAAGGGCCCACTCAAACTCCTGCTTTGACCAAAGCCTTGGAGGGACTATTTATTGATAGACCAGTTAATGACGATGGAGAACAAACAACTGCTTCGTTGGAAGTTGACGCTGAGGTCTTTCGTCAGCAGTATATTCCACAAACCTTAGACCAGGTATATGATGTTGAACGTGATACCGAAAAAGTCGCTAAAGGTGAAAAAAATGAGCTCGTTTACAGAAATTTATTGGCTGAGAAGTCTACTCAAGCACCTGGATCTAAAGTAGATTCAGAAGAGGAAATAGATGAAAGCTCTCCCGAATATGATACTGAATATGGCATCAGTAAAGAAGAACAGGATGATGATAATGATAATGATGATGAAGCTAGGTTCGCGAAAGGTACTCCCCGGGGTAAAAGATTTGAAAATAAAGAAACAAAGAGGGTCCGTCAATCTAATTTCATCTACAATTTTTGCTAATAGATCATAGGAACATAAGAAAGCGGTAAAAGAAGAGAAACGTGAAAAGAGAAAAGAGAAAATACCTAAATATATAAAAAAGAAACTTGTCAGTTCGTCTGCTAAAAGCAGACATTGAAAAACTGGACCAAGATGCTTTTTTCACCAGACTTTTTATTATTTTCAGACTTAGGTCGTCGCGATTCTCCAGTACCATCTATCATACGCATGAATTACTTCGAAGTCTCGAAGAGATCATGAGCTAAAATGTTTTGGCACATCAACCAAAATTGATGCAAACTTTCCCTTGACTCGAGCTGTGTCCGGATGACGAAAAAGCAATTCTTAAACATATTAGCGCATTAGAGACGTGTTTACAAGCTTTTGAAAAACCTCTCAATGCCTGATCTGGGAGAGAAACTAAGCGCTTGTATCAGCTGCTGCAAGTGAGTGCTGATCAAAGAGAGCACCGACGGACTTTTATGCAGGCCGCACGCGTTTCAGATTTATCCAGAACACACAATTGACCAATCATGTTAAGTATCCTTGTCACCTGCCACTAAGTCACCTCGCTTAAGCCTGTCTGATTTAACGTCGATCTTTTAGCACAGGACTTCCATCACAAGACTTAATCACAACCATAAAAATTTCAACTTGCACGAAGTCCCACCGGTTAACTATGTAGATCTGGAGCTGCTTGCTATCTCTTTTTATGTGCGATCATTTTGATGAATTAGTTTATATTTAGGAGCTCTGTCATCGTTTTTCTCTCTATCGTAGGCGCTCGTTATTATTTATTGATTTAATTAAAAACATGCAATTACCGGTCCAATCGACGTTGGCTACATGGCCGACTCCTAGTGAATTTAATCCCGTGACTAGAGGCTCGGAGAACTCAATCATCACATCTGCTCTCCTTCCTTTGACTTTAATAGTTATGGTGCTAAGAGTGACGATCTGCTTTCAAACATCTTACTGGAAAGTAGATGACTCGTTAATTATAGCAAGTCTGGTAATTTTCCTGCTATGATTGAGAAATGTTTTGTGCTAATTTTTGCAGGTACCTACCGTGGGATATGCGATCTTGGGTCTCATGTGGGACTCGCAAACAGGCTGGAAACATCTTTGGGATTATCCAGCTGGAGAACTAACAGCTGGCCTTCAGGTGTCCCTAGTATCTCAGATATTATTTACAGCAGCCACTACACTGGTAAAACTGTCTATTCTAATGTTTATTCGGCGCAAGCTATCTAAGTCCAATTCCCTCACCAAAATAATATTAACTATCATTACTATCGCAATAGCTGCGCAAGGAGTTACTTTCATGTGTTTAACTCTTTTCCAGTGCAGGTATTTGAATCACTCTTACTACTTTACCCGACTTAATAAATACCCAGTAAAACTTCTGACTACTGGGAACTATCCTATCAGCCTCAAACATGTATCCGAGAATCTCAACTTCTTTTGGCATCTGGGATCGCCAATGTATTAGCTACGCCTCTAATGTTTACCCTTTTTCTCTCTTTTAATGATCGTCTAACAACTTTCGTTCTCTTATTCGGTTGTATTGTGGTCATACTCGCTGGAGCCACTAGGTCTTACTTTCAGATTAGCGCTGTTGAATCTTGGGACATTTTGTGGAATATATATCCCGCCTGGATTGCAGGATCAGTTGAACTTTACTCTGGCACTGTAAGATTACATGTTTCATCTGCATATTCATCTACTAAGCAAACTCATAGATTTGTGCTTCTATTCCATTACTTCAACCATCAATCCAGTCTATTTTTTCTTGCGAACCTCGATCCAAGCAACTGGATCTTGAATCGAAAAAAGGAGAATATGGCTCAACCTATGCTATTCAAAATGTAACATGCCCCGAGCGATGTTTTAAGGTATCCTCCAGTATTCCACTCGATGTACCTCATGAACCGCATAATGAACTACCTACTATCACTCTACCCGAAATATACCTCAGACCACAAAACCAGCTTCTCCATTCTTATCCTTCCAGTGAGTTTAGTGAAACCTCTGGTACTGGGCAATCTTTGGATTTCAAAGGATACTCAAATGATAGTGATTCTTTTAGGATCCCGGAAATTCCGACATTATCAGTCGCTCTTTTACCAATTATTTCTGAAGAGAGCCCAGAAATGGGCATAAATATTATTAAAAAAGATATGGAACACAGAAGTAGCGTTAATACATTTGGTACATCACCCTTAATCTCGAATCTTGGTCAGGCTGCTTTAAATACCTGTAATGAGAAGCAGGTTACAGAGAACAAAAAAGCTGATTTAAATACATTCTATGAGTCCTGCTCCAGCCACTGCAAAAGTCCAATCCAGAGTTATGCGTCTTCAGTCTCTTCCTGCAGGTCTAGTGGATTCTATACCAGACCGTATTTAGGACTTTCTGTGGACGTTTAAATTCGAGTGCGTTGAAGGTCAATAAAGTAATAAGGCGTTATTTTGCCAGAGGTGTATATCCCTAATCAATCTAAAATCGCCTACGCCGCTCTTTTATCGGTAAAGATATCCGGCGCCGAGCATTTTTGTCACATAGGCGATATCAAATATCCGGGAATATCTAAAAACCAGATTTGGTCATCCCAAGGTGTATTCTCGGCCAGTTATCATATTCCTAATGCTGGCTTGGGGCCTGATTGCGATGCAGTCCAATATTCATTTCGCAAGGAATCGAATCACCCGTAATACAACTAGTAAAAGCGGAAGAGATGGTGGGATGGGTGAAATATGAGCTAACAAGATAATGAAAGAGGGGCCAAAAGCCGAACAACTGGGTTCAAATGTATTCTATCTTCAAAGGCAGAAAAAATTGTCTGAAGATATTTGTATAAAGACGAACTGTTAGGTGACTCGAGAAAATTTAGTCACAGCATTTATGTATGATAAAACATCATGTGAAAATTATGCAAGAAACATTCTTGATTTCTTTTCAATCTACTTTACCCATCTCTTTATTTTCATCCTATGACATCCTGATATTTCGTGTGCGCCGGTAGGTATGTCTGTCCAATTCTCTTACTGCGTTAAACCCTTCTAAATGTCAGAAGTTCAGACAGGGTGCCCTTAGCAAAAAAGGTGATATGACGAGAATATCTTTTTGTTTGAGCCCGTGTTTTGCAAGCTTGTCTGCTAATTTATTTCCTTCAGTCTGAGAGGCCCTGGGCACCAATAAAATGTATATGAAGTTTCTCGCTCATGAGATGAACCTGATGAGCAATACATCTATTAATTAGCTCTAATGCCTTGGATGGCAGCTTGGCTGTCGGAGAAAATATAACATCTAGGGGGAGTCCCTAGTGGATAGAGATACTTAACCCTTTCTTCCTTCAAAATAGAGATTGCTTTCAGAATTACATAAGTTCCTGCATCTACAATACTTGTTGAATTTCCTGGTCCTAGTAAGCTGAAGTACTATATCAATACCACTTCCAACATCTTCAACTAAGGGTCCATCTGTGAGGAAAAGAAAAGAATCTAGATCTATCTGCTCAAGTATTTTTTTATGTTCCAGGAATGTGTTAGCTTTGAGTTCAACCTCAAGAGCTTTGGTTGGGCTCCAGCTGTAGGCTCCTGAAATAAGCTTTGATGCTCTATTCTAGAGCTTGATATTTATTAATAAATGAGCAAGTTCTATGCTAGATGTACCAAAGAATTGATCCGTAGTCCATCGTAAGAACTACACAAGAGAGATAAATTTTGCGTAAAGCATTGACGGGTAACCCTGGAGTTGGTGAGGCGAAAATTTTCAGCCTTTGTAGGGCACCATTTGCTAGTTGGTTGTGTTCTTTAACCCGTATTTTAAAGCTCATCATTCTATCAAGCCAGGTGCCAAGCCGTACAACGCATACTTGAGGATGTAGAACTGTATTAGGCAGGAGATTTTGGCTGTGAAGGAAATTCTTTTCTGTGAATTTAAAAGATAATTAGTTTTGTGGTTGAAGGTTCTTTGATCGAAGCGAGCCAAGTACGGCTGAGCAGGGTCGCCGATGCGTAAATTCTGGACCAGCAGACTGTACATCAAAACGCCAAAATTACCATTGCGAGATGAAACGAAAATTAGATATCAACGATGTGCCGGCGCCATTGGCAAAAGATTCTGGACTCGGCATAGATGTCGCACAACATGATGTCCTCAAAGATAATCCTAAAAAAGATGATTCTATGAATGACGAGAGTAAATTTTCCGACCTTGGACTCGACTTTCGACTTTTACAGGCCATATCTAAACTAAACTTTCAGCGTCCAACTCTCGTTCAGAGCAAAGCCATTCCTCTAGCATTAGAGGGGCGGGATGTTTTGGCCAGGGCCAAAACAGGCTCAGGCAAAACAGCCGCGTATTTGCTTCCGATTATTCACTCTACACTGAAGAGAAAACAAGTGCGTAACCAGTTCTATGAAACAAACTTCTCCTAATAATTTCAGACTTCACCTTCGCCATGTATATCAACCCTTATATTAGTCCCGACCCGAGAGCTCGCCGAGCAAGCATACAAAAACGCTGAATCTTTCTGTGTGTTTTGCGCCAAAGATGTGCGAGCAGTCAACCTCACACGTAAAGTCTCCGATGCGGTGCAGAAGTCTCTCCTAGCAGATTTTCCTGATATTGTTATCGCAACACCTGCAAGGGCATACGGAGCCCTAAAGAATGCATTTTTCACGCTAGAGAATGTCACACACTTAGTTATCGACGAAGCAGATTTGGTTTTATCTTATGGCTACGACTCTGACCTCCAAAATATCGCCCAGATTTTGCCTAAAGGAGTTCAGACGTTTCTCATGAGCGCAACGCTAACAAATGAAGTTGAGTCACTCAAAGGAATTTTTTGCAGAAATCCTACCATCTTGAAGTTAAATGAAAAAGAAGACGAGGGAGACGGTGCAGTTCAATATGTAGTCAAGTAAGTTGGCTTGCAAGTAGGCCTGGTCTAGTACTTACTTTGAGCAGATGCGCCGAGGATGAAAAATTCTTACTTATTTACGTAATTTTTAAGCTTCAGCTTGTTAAAGGAAAGTGTATTATTTTTGTCGAACAAATCGACAGATGCTATCGTGTGAAGTTATTCCTAGAACAATTCGGTATCAGAAGCTGTATTCTTAATTCCGAGCTCCCTGTTAATTCAAGAATACATGTGGTAGAAGAATTTAACAAGGGTGTGTATGATATTATAATTGCTTCCGACGAACATGAAATGCTAGGGAACGAGAAAGACACATCAGAGCATGAAGAAAAACCTGATCTGAAGGATGATAAGTTAGCTCATGAAGGCACGGAAAAGCACCTTGAAATAGATGCAGAGCCACCGTTGAAAAGGAAGAAGAAATCAGTAAAAAGGGATAAAGAGTACGGCGTTTCTCGTGGAATTGACTTTAAGAATGTTGCTTGTGTCCTCAACTTCGACCTTCCGACTTCTTCTAAATCATATACACACCGAATTGGCCGCACTGCGCGAGCTGGTCAAACAGGAATGGCATTATCTTTCGTAATCCCAGCCGAGCAGTACCACAAACACCCCCCCACAAGTATTGAATCAACTAAAAATGACGAGAAAGTGCTAGCAAAAATCATGAAGCACCAAGCAAAAAAAGGGAAAGAGATCAAAACTTATAACTTTGATATGAAGCAAGTTGAGGCATTCAGGTATCGATTGGGTGATGCACTTCGAGCAGTGACTGCAATTGCTATTCGAGAAGCCAGAACTAGGGAGTTGCGACAAGAGCTGATTAAGAGTGATAAATTAAAGCGGCATTTCGAAGAAAATCCAAAGGACCTCCATCACCTTCGCCACGACGGAGAGCTAAGACCAGCTCGAATTCAGTCGCATATGAGACATATCCCAGATTATTTGCTTCCACAAGGAGGTAAGAAAGCATTAGTTCCCATAGATGGTGTCCATGTAAGCTTTAAAAGGACATCCGAAAACAGGATTAGAAAGGCTCGGGGAAAAAGTAGAAGGCCTGGAGGACGAAAAATAGACCCATTGAAGAATTTTAAAGCAAGAGCGCGAATTTAATCTTCCTAGGCTACGCTACCTAAGTCAAAAGACTTTTAAATATTCAAGTTCCTGTTAAAACTCTCATATCAGGTGCTATTTATTATTAACGAAAAATTCATTTGAATAGAATCTGAGTGGGTACAGCCTTCTTCCAATGCCCAATAGTAATCTTTCTAATTTTTTTTACCTTTCCGGGCACTGCTATTAGTACTTCGGGACCTGTTATATTCTTCGCAGACTCTTTGCGGACCTATTGATTGGATAAATTGTTAATGCGAATAAGTATATCCTTTCGCGCTCGCCCCTTTACTATTGTCGTTGAATGCATTGACTTTCCAGCTGTAAGCGAACCAAGACCAGGCGCCTGCTAGATATGCTGCGCGATCTCATTAGAAGCGGGATGCTCCCTTCATGCTTGTTCTCCTGACCCAGCCCACTTACAAACAACAGTAATAAATTAGTTTTATGGATATTCACAGACATTTTCCGGTGTTTCCAGGGATAACATACATGTATATCTTTTCAAAGATGGTCAAATTGATTTATCCCTCTGAGTCTCAAAAGACAATAGGGCAATATCAGGCTTGTGTGGTTTGCAATAATTGCATCTGGTAAAGTTTAATGATGAAATATATGCTGACAACATTAATGTTTCACAGATTCTTCTCGAGACTATATCCATGATAAAAAATGAGTCCTTGTGAAGAGTTGTTCTGCTACAACCTAAGGTAGCGCAAAAATTCGCTGAAGTTAAGGGTGTATCTACTATATAGTGCCGTGGAAATAAATGATGATACCTGAACGCCCTAAGATTTTACTCAAAGGTATACCGTATTCATCTCGTCTCAGGGCCAAAGGTGCGTCATGGTGTATGGAACCCGTGACTTGAATTTTCTCGGTTACAATTTGTCACGTATTCTTGCACGGGCTTGTGGTGTTGAATTCTATCATGCGTCTTCATCGTTTCAAGGAAAAATAGAAGGATGGGAAGGAATAAGTCTGGCCTATACGAAACCATTATTTACCGAATCATCAATCATGAAAGATGCGCAAAAGTCACACAGCATTAACTCTGTTGTGCTATGAAAAACTCCTTGCAATACCTTTCTAATATGCTGTTTTGTAAGTCCCGGGGATATGAAAGATGGAACAAAACAGCGTACAATATAAATATAATATTTCTTGCATGGGTCACTTGAGAGTGTATCTATCTTTGACTGGGTTCTTTTAAGCACAGCCCAACGCTTTGCGCTTTTAACAGTCTTGTTTAAATGAATTTCACAGTCATATCATTGTATCTCGACCATTGATTATTGAACCTTAATGTACACAGAAGACTTTTGCGGGTCAGGTGATAATTCGCGTTCCTTTCTCCGTTTCTCCGTATCATGTGAGTTTATTTCCATTGCGGTCTTCCACAGGGCTCTCCAGCTTCGCCCATCTTGTTTATGCTTTATATAGCCCCTTTATTCACCATGGGCACTTCGGGAACCAAGTTTGGATATGCGGACGATATCGCAAT
>JAATOF010001149.1:0-11331 GCA_013170925.1 Podosphaera leucotricha | reverse complement strand
GGCGACAATCGCGACAACTCTTCCGACAGTCGCGCGTCGGTTGGCTTCGTGCCCTATGAGAATTTGATCGGCCGCGCCGAGATTATTTTCTTCTCTGCCGCCATCGACGAGCCTGACGGAATGCGTTGGTTCTCGCCATGGACTTGGCCTTTTGATATTCGCTGGTCGAGGTTCTTCAATCTCGTTCGTTAGGTCCTGAGTGCGTCCGGCCGTTCGTTCCGGACGCACTGCGGGCCGAAATCATCGTGTTTTGCCCGGCTCGGGGGGAGCCGTTTCCCGGAACCGGCCGTATGTTCAAGGCGCGCAAGTACAAAGCACTCGAAAAGAAACTCGGATATCGCTTCAAGGACGAAGCGCTTCTGGCACGTGCGTTGACGCACGCGAGCCTGCGCGGCTCCAAGAAGGTGCGCGAAGATAACGAGCGCCTCGAATTCGTCGGCGACCGTGTTCTCGGCCTCGCTATCTCGGAGCTGCTCTGGGAAACCTATCCGGTCGCCCCGGAAGGCGAACTCGCTCGCCATCTCAACAGGCTGGTGCGCGGCGAAACCTGCGCCAAAGTCGGCCGCGAGCTTGGCCTCGGCGAATTTCTGATGCTCTCGGAGAGCGAAGCCGGCAGCGGCGGCCGCTTGAAGGCGACGATCCTGGCAGACGCCATGGAGGCGGTGCTTGGTGCCATCTTCCTCGAAGCCGGCTATAACAAGTCGCGCGACGTCGTCCGCCGTCTGTGGGAGAATGAAGAGGTCTCCTTCGGTAACGCGGCCGCCGATCCGAAGTCTGCGCTCCAGGAATGGGCGCAAGGGCAGGGCTTGGCCCTTCCGAGCTATGTCGAGGTCGAACGTGTCGGCCCCGATCACGCGCCGCGTTTCACGTCGGAAGTGCGCATCAAAGGCAAGAACCCCGCGCGCGGCGAAGGCGCCTCGAAGCGCGCCGCAGAGCAGGCCGCCGCGTCCGCGATGCTGGAACGCGAGGGTGTAATGGAGAAGCGTCCCGTTGGCTAAGGCTCCCAAAGCGGAAGGCGAGAAAGAGGCGGCCGGCCCGCAGCGCTGCGGCGTGATCGCCATCATCGGCGCGCCGAACGCCGGCAAGTCGACACTCGTCAATGCGCTGGTCGGCGCGAAGGTCACGATCATCTCGCGCAAGGTTCAGACGACCCGCATCCAGATCCGCGGCATCGCGATGGAGGGCTCGAGCCAGCTCGTCCTGATCGACACGCCCGGAATTTTCGCACCGAAGCGTCGGCTCGACAAGGCGATGGTCGCGAGCGCCTGGTCGGGTGCGGCGGACGCCGATCGCGTGCTCGTGCTCATCGATGCCGCCAAAGGCGTCGACGAGGAAGTCGACCGCATGCTGACGCAGCTCGCCAACATGCCGGGCCGCAGGCCGATCCTCGTCCTCAACAAGGTGGATCGCGTCGAGGACAAGAGCCGGCTCTTGAATCTCGTGCAGATTCTCTCCGCGCGCCTCCCGTTCGAGGAGGTCTTCATGATCGCGGCCCTTAACGGCGACGGCGTGGTGCAACTGAAGCGCTATCTCGCAGCCGCCGTTCCGGAAGGCCCGTGGCTCTATCCCGAAGACGAGATGTCGGACATTCCCGTTCGCCAGCTCGCCGCCGAGATCACGCGCGAGAAGATCTACGACAACCTTCACGATGAGTTGCCCTATCAGATCACGGTGGAGACCGAGGGCTGGAAGACGCTGCGCGATAAGTCGGTGCGCGTCGAGCAGGTGATCTACGTCGAACGCGACAGCCAGAAGAGCATTGTGCTCGGCAAGGGCGGCCAGACGGTGAAGAAGATCTCGCAGGCGTCGCGCGCCGAGCTGACCGAGATCGTCGGCGCGCCGGTCCATCTCTTCATCTTCGTCAAGGTGCGGGAAGGTTGGGACCGCGATCCCGAACGCTACCGCGAGATGGGCCTCGAGTTCCCGACGGACGACTGAAGTTCCGGACGCTGAACGGCTCGAAAAGCGCCAGTTAACTCTTCGTGAAGCGAGGGCACGACGATCGTCTAGCCGTGACGATCGAAGAGCGTTAGTTTTGCTGGCTGTGGGGGGTCCGGGAAAGGATCCAAAATGCTGCGCAGCTTATCCGTCGCTTTGTCTCTCGCGACCGTCGTTCATACGGCCGCGTTCGCGCAAAATCCCGGCGTCGATCCGCCAGCCGTAACGCTGTTCGAGAATGTCCGCATCTTCGACGGCACAAACGGCGCGCTCAGCGCCAGCATGAACGTGCTCGTCCGCGGCAACAAGATCGAGAAGATTTCCAAAGATCCGATTCCGGTTGATCGTAGCGCCTCGACCAAGTTGATCGACGGAGCGGGGCGCACCCTGATGCCCGGCCTGATCGACGCGCACTGGCACGCGATGCTGATACGGCCGACCCCGGCGGACTCGATCAGCGGCGACGTTGGATACAACGTTATCGCGGCCGCCGACGAGGCAACCGACACCGTAATGCGCGGCTTCACGACGGTTCGCGACGTAGGCGGTCCCGTGTTCGGCCTCAAGCGCGCCATCGACGATGGCCTCGTCATGGGTCCGCGGATTTTCCCGTCCGGCGCCATCATTACCGTCACGAGTGGCCACGGCGATTTCCGGCAGCTTTCTGAGTTGCCGCGTGTGCCGGGGAAGCTCGCTCGAATGGAAGCGATCGGCGGCAGCGTCCTCGCCGACAGCCCCGATGAGGTGCGGTTGCGCACGCGCGAGCAGCTCATGCAGGGCGCTTCGCAGATCAAGCTGACGGCGGGCGGCGGCGTATCGTCTCCGTTCAGTCCGATCGACGTGTCGACATTCACCGAAGCGGAATTGCGCGCCGCCGTCGAAGCTGCCGAGAACTGGGGGACGTATGTCGTCGCTCACGCGTTCACCTCGCCTGCGATCCAGCGCGCCGTCGCGGCCGGCGTGAAGTGCATCGAGCACGGCTTCCTGATGGATGAGGAAACGGCCAAACTCCTCGCGGAGAAGGGTGTGTGGTTGAGCGCGCAGCCGCTGCCGGAAGAAATGCGGTTGGGTTTCCCCGAGGGTTCCATCCAGAGGATCAAAGCGGAACAGGTCTGGCCCGGTATCGCCAAAGCCTACGAACTTGCGAAAAAATACAAGATCAAGACGGCATGGGGCACGGACGTCTTGTTCTCGCGCGCCCTGGCCAAGCGTCAGGGCGCGATCCTGGCGTCCCTCACACGCTGGTACACGCCAGCCGAAGCTCTCGTCATGGCCACCAGCACCAATGCCCAGCTCCTGGCTTTGTCGGGACCACGCAATCCATATCCCGGCAAACTCGGCGTGGTGGAGGAGGGCGCACTCGCGGATCTTCTGCTGGTTGACGGAAACCCGCTTGAAAACATCGAGCTGATCGCCGATCCAGAACGGAGCTTCGTGGTGATCATGAAAAATGGAAAGATCTTCAAGAACACGCTTTAGGCGCGGAGACGCGGGCCCGCGCGTGGGCGAGGGACGACTTCTTTCGGTTGTCCTCCTGGCCATGGGGTTAGCGGCGATCGTTGCTCCCGCGTCTGCCGCCGTGCGCCTCTGCGAGGCCGCGATCTCCACTGGTCCTGTCCGCGGCCCGAACGAGGACACGGCGCGAGCAGCCGCAATCGCGATCTGGAAATCCAAGGCGCTCGAGTATGGCGAGCCTTACGCGAGCTGGCGCATCGCGGCCGAAAAGATCTTCGAATGTCTGCCGCGCAAGGATGGCGGGGTCGAATGTCTGGCGAGCGCAAGGCCGTGCACCATCGAGCAGGCCCCCGATCGCCGCGAAAACCGCAAGAACCGCATCGGCACCTAAGGCGTCCATATGGCGGCTTGGAACCCAGTACGGCCGCAGTCGATTACTATCCCTATTGACGGCGAGAGCGTGGGGAGCGGCAGCATTGCTGAAAGGATCATGTCACTGCGGGAAAACCGGATGGTCTCTTGCAGGTGATCCCGGATTGATCACCGCATGCAATTGCACGTTGTGCCGACGCTATGGTGGCCTCTGGGCTTACGGCTTCGAGGGAGAAACAATTTCGGTCACCGGTCCGCTTGCGTCGTATGTCCGCGCAGACTTGAAAAATCCCTATCTTGAAATGCTGTTCTGCCCGTCCTGTGCGGGTGTGCTTGCTTGGCGAGGATTGAAGGCCGGAGATGACGGGCGCCGGAGAATGGCGGTCAACATCCGCCATACCGATCCGGAACTGGTTCAGGATCTCGCCATAGGTCATTTCGACGGTCTCGACACCTTCGAGGGCCTTCCGTCGAAAGGGCGCTGCGTGCGAGACTTTTGGTTCTAGATTGAACGATGAGGACCGCATCCGGGCCCGCTTCAAGATAACGGCACGCAAGAAACAACGAGGAAGACATGGCTCCGCGAAAATTGGCAAAAGCGCCTCTCGTCGGTGAAAACGAACCGAAGGTGCGCTGGTTCACGGAGCTGCCCGTCGATGCCTGGAGCGGGCCGATCATCAGCGAGTGGGAGCTCGCGGGCGAAGCCTGGACCGACGAGCACGCGCACGACGAGTTCGCCTACGTTCTCGAAGGCCAGCTGTTCGTCGAGAGCGACGGCGTGACGGTCGAGGCGAACCAGGGCGACATGGTCTGCGTTCCATCCGGCAGCATCGGACGATATTTCGCGCCGAAATACGCCCGCATGCTCGGCATCTACGGCCCCAATCCGGAGGGCGAACCGATGAAAAACGCGCGCTTCGAAAAGCTGGGCGGTTAAACTCAGGCGCTTAACGTTCAAATCGATACCGAAGATCTGCGCGCGGCTTTGCTTGGCACCGCGCGCGATGCGGCTTGACATCCCTCCGTATCGTTCCATAATTTAACATTATGATTGAACGACACGAGCAAGCGCTGAACCGCGTCTTCCACGCTCTCTCAGATCCCTCGCGCCGGGCCATGATGCAACGGCTTGCTGGAGGTCCGTTGACCGTGAGCGAGCTGGCAGAACCGCTGCCCATGTCGCTGGCTGCAGCTTCGCGCCACATCAAGGTGCTGGAGGAGGCCGGGCTGCTGCGTCGCGATGTGGCGTGGCGAACGCACACCTGCACGCTCAACGCCAAACCTCTGGCCGCGATCCGGAGTTGGGTCGATTTCTACGAGCAGTTCTGGGATCAGCGCTTCGACGCCCTGGAAGAGCTGTTCAAAAGCCGTCGCAAGAAGCGGGGCGGGAAGTCGCAATGACCGCAACGCCCCCAAACCGCGTGGTTGCCTCGCGCCAGTTCTCGGCAACAGTTGCGGAAGTCTACGAGGCGTGGACCGAACCCGAGATCATGCGTCATTGGCTGACGCCTGGCCCGAACATCATCGTCCACGTTGAAACGAATGCGGTCGTGGGCGGTGCATTGCTGATCCGCTCACAATCCCCCGACGGCACGATCCACGTCATCAACGGTATGTATCGAGAGCTGATGCCCGGTCAGCGGATCGCGATGACATGGACGTACACCGGACCCTTCGAGCTCATCTGCGGAATGGAGACGTTGATCGAGATCGATCTTCGCGCCGACGGGCCGGAACGAACAAAGATGGTCTTCACACAGAGCCGGTTTACGTCGCGCGAAGCCGCCGATGCGTACGAGGGCGATTGGCCAAGCTGCTTCGACAAGCTTTCAGCCGTGCTGGCGCTGCCATCCAGTCAAAAACAATAAAAACGCAAAGATGAAAGGGGAGGAAGACCGATGGCCGTTCACCGCGAGGCGCCGTGCAAGCGGTCGCCATGGATCTCTGCGTGGTTTTTCCTTGATGCGGTCGTCGCGCTGGCGCCGCCGCTCTATTGGGCCGTCGATGGAAACTCGGAGCTGTTTCTCGGGCTCCCGGGATCGGTCTGGTATTTCGTTGCCGTCGCGGCCTTTGTCACGGCGAGCATCATCGCGGCCTATCTCTCCGACCTGAACGCAGGGGAGATCCGCTGATGCTGATTACCTTCGGCGCAATCGCAGTCTTCTTCCTCGTCATCGTCGTTATCCTCCAGCTCAGCGGCATTAAGGACCGCAATTTCACGGAGTATGCGGTCGGCGGCCGATCGTTCGGCCCGAACTATCAGGCGATGTCGTTCCTGAACACGTGGTATCCGGGAGCCATGTTCACGGCCTTCGGCGGCATGGCGGCCAGCGCGGGCGTGATATCCTTCTACGTGCTGTCCTACAGCCTTCTCACCGTCGTCTTGATGTACATCATGGCGAAACCCGTATGGGTTTGGGGCAAGACGTTCGATCTGCGCACCCAGCCCGATCTCCTGGCGCTCCGCTTCAATTCCCGGCACATCAAGACCATCGCAGCCATTGTCGGCATCGTTTCCGGCATTCCGTGGCTGGTCCTCGGCATGCAGGCGCTCGGCACGCTGTTTCATCACATGTCGCTCGGCGCCCTTTCGTTTTCACAATCGGTGATGGTCGGTGTCGCCGTCATCGCGTTGCGGCAGGTCTGGACTGTTCGCATGGGCATGCGCGGTGTCGTCATCTCCGATTTCGCCCAGGGCGTCGTCGCTTACATCGTCGGCAGCGCTGTCCTTCTGGGGTTGATAGGCTGGCTGGTCTGGTCGCAGGGCATCACCTTCGCGTCGCTCAATCCGAATATGTTTGCGATCCCGAGCTTCGGCTCCAAGGAAGGCCCGCTGTATGTCTTCAGCCTGATCGCGACAGGTGCGATCGGCGGCTGGTGCTGGCCGTACATCTTCGTGCGCCTCTTCACGGCCAATGGCGTTGACAGCCTGAAAAAATCTGCCGCCATCGCCGTCCCGTTATCGTTTCTGTTCGGTGTGGCGCTTCTGATCTTCGGCATGCTCGCTTCGAAAGTGGCTGGCGTTGCGGAAGCTCCGAACGATGTCTGGTTCATCGTTAGCAGAGAAGCGGGCGGTCTCTGGCTGCTGGGACTGGCGGGCGTGATCGTTCTCGCCGCATCGATGGGGCACACGGACGGCAACATCCAGGCGACTGGCGCGCAGATCGCCAACGATCTTCTTGGCAACTACGCCAAGCTCAGCGAGAAACAGCTCATCGTGTTCGCCAAGGTCGGCATGCTCGGGCTGACATTACTGTCCTCTTGGCTCGCGTGTTTGGAGCTTCCGGCGCTGTTCTCGCTCGCTGTCATGGCCTATCAGGGCATCATCCAGTTGGCAGTTCCGCAATTCCTCGGCATCTTCTGGAAGCGCGGAAACAAGCAGGGCGCGATTGCCGGCATGACGGCAGGCTTCGTCGTGGCGGTCGCGCTCGAGATCCTGTTTCCGGGTTACTTGCCTTGGGCCTATGGTCTGACTTCCGGCGCCATTGCGCTGGCCGTCAACCTGGCGATCTATGTCGCGTGCGCCTACATGATACCGGTGTCGGCTTCGGAACGGCGACGCGTCGACGAGCTGTTCGCTTTGGTCGAAGAGCGCGACATCGTTCGGAAAGCGCAACTGCAGCCGACCTGACGGAAACGCGAAATCTTGGGGTGTCACGTGCCGGAAATCTATTCCGACTGCCATCGAGAAATCCAAGATCGCTACGACATGCGGGCGCTAGCGGACCGGACTGCTCAAGCGATTGTGCACTCCGAGTTCACCGAGCAGGACATCGCGTTCATTTCCGAACGCGATTTCTTCTTCCTCTCGACCGTGGACCCGCAGGGCAGCCCGACCGTGTCCTACAAGGGCGGTGCGCCGGGGTTCGTGCGCGTGGCGAACAACGAGCTGATCTTTCCGTCCTTCGATGGAAACGGCATGTTCCTTTCGATGGGCAACATCCGCCACAGCCCCAAGGTCGGACTGCTGTTCATGGACTTCGAGCGGCCGCGACGCCTGCGGGTACAGGGCGTGGCAAGCCTGATCGAAGGAGAAAACGACATTCCGGGAGCGCAGTTGCTGGTCTCCGTGCGGCCGGAGCAGATCTTCGTCAACTGTCCGCGCTACGTGCACAAATATACGCGCGTCGCCCCGTCCAAGTACGTGCCGGACGCTGACGGTTCGGCGCCGCTTGCCCAATGGAAGCGCCTCGAGGTGGTGCATGACGTGCTCACCCCGGGGGATCAGGCGGCGGCATTGGAGCAGGGTTTCATCACCTTGGACGAGTACAACGCAAAAGTAGAGAAGGGCGACGGCTAGGGCTTCAATGTGCGCTTCGAGAAACTCGCGACATGAACCGGAGCGCCTCATGCGCGTCCGGCATCGGCGCGAGTTCGGCTCGTCACTGGCCGTAGTTGCGATCTCGATCCGGAAACGTGCTCCGCCACTCACGTCCCATGAGCGCTTGCCGATAGGCGTCGGTGAAAAGCGCGCGGATATACGACATATCGAAATCGGACGCGGGTTGAATGCCGAGGTTGGGGCGTGGTGACGCGAGGCGCACCGCGGCGGTCGTGCCGTGCGCGGCCTTGAAGAAATCATAAGCGGACACGACCACGGGCGAAGTCGCGCGAAGCGCCGGCGAATGCCCTAAGGCGTCGCGCGCGCCCATGTAGGATGTCCCCTCGTCCGGAAACAGCACCCCATTGTGGATCAGGTATGTCGCCGCGTACGGCGTGCCGGAACCGGGCACGAAAAGGAATCGCTCGCCGGATCCGATGTTGCGGAAGGTTCGGTTGCGCTCCGTTAGAGTGCCCGCTGGGATCGGTACAGCCATCGGATCAATCGAGGTCGTGAGATCGACGGCCGCGACAAGGATGTTCCGAATGTAACGTCGTGCGTTGGGGTGCCGGCTCGCGGCAATAGCGCCCAGATCCCAGATCGCCTCGCGCCGCGCCGCCGAGCCGGGAAGTGCCACTACGAGCCGCCCGCCGCTCTCATGCTTGAGCGCGATGGCTTCGAGCGTGGCCTCGTCGAGATAGGAGGTTGCCCGCTCCGCCATCTCCTCGACGCTGCCTGCGCTGCAGGCGAAGATGTCGGCGATTGTTTTGTCGTGCTCGGAGCCGAGAAACGCGAAGGGTGCCACGAGCGCACTCGTACCGACGGCAGTGACGGACGTAAACTGTGGCCGTTTTCCAGTTTCGCCCCAACCGACGAGCACGCCTGCGCCATATGCTGTCCTGAAGCTGGCATCGGACAGTGCGAGCAATCGCGGTGTCTCGTCGCGGCGTTGTCGCGAAGCCGCACGACGCTGCTGGTTCTGAGCGACGTGCGCGATTTCCTCGACCGTCTGCGGCTGAGGCGGTTGCCAGCAGGCAAGCACCGGAGTGGCGAAAACGATCAGGCACAACGCCAGGGGCAGACATCTCATCAAGGTGCGGATCCGTAAATTGTTAGAGGCGGGCACATGGAAAAGATTTGCCCACGTGGTCGCGCGGGGTTTGCGTTCGATACCCTTCCAAGAAGGTCCAATCGTGGCTCGGAACGCATGCGCCGCCGCAGGACGGTTTGAATAGTCAAGCTTTTCAATTCTGTAAGCGCCTGGGGACCGCGACTCCACGCACACAAGCCAACGTGCATTTTGAGATACGGCTCAGCGCGTCGATTGGCTTAGTCTCCCCCCATGAACTGGTCTGACGAAGGTGTGATTCTCTCAGTCCGCGCCCATGGTGAAACGGCGGCGGTGGTCGAGATCCTGACGCGCGCGCACGGTCGCCACATGGGCCTCGTGCACGGCGGGCGGTCGCGCAAGCAGCGTCCCGTACTGCAGATCGGCAATCACGTTGACGCCACATGGAAGGCGCGCCTCGCCGATCATCTCGGCCACATGAACCTCGAGCTGATCCGCGGCTATGCGGCAGGCGCCATGGACGATCCGGCTGCGCTCGCGGGTCTCACGTCGCTCTGCACGCTCGCGCGCCTCCTGCCGGAGCGCGATCCGCATCCGAACCTTTACGAGGTGACGCTGTTCGTGCTCGCCTACCTCGATGACGCGAGCGTCTGGCCCGCTCTACTGGCACGATGGGAGTTGGCGCTGCTGGACGAGCTTGGCGTCGGCCTCGATCTGACGCAGTGCGCGGCGACGGGCATCAACGACGACCTGATCTATGTGTCGCCGAAGACGGGTCGCGCGGTCTCGGCTTCCGCGGGTGAGCCCTATCGGGATCGCCTTCTCGCCCTTCCGCCGTTCCTGTTGCCGGGACGCAGGGCAGCAGTGTCGCCGAGCGATATCGAAAGCGCCTTCGCGCTGTCCAGCCACTTTCTCGAAACGCGCGTGTTCCAGGCGCGCGGCGAGCAGATGCCCGACGCGCGCACGCGCCTGCTCACGCTTCTGAAGCGCCTCAACGAAACCGCTACCTGACCCGCGCGAGCGGCGCGACGTCGATGCGGACACCGCCGTCCGCGTCTGGTTCGAGCTTGTAGACCAGCCCGTCGCGCGCCTCGTAGCGCATGGAGAGCTTCTTCGCCCACAGGCCGCCGCCGAAACTGTCGAACGTGATTTCGCCGGGGTTGCACGAAGAATGCGTCACCGAATAGCGCGGCTTGATCTCGTGCTCTTCGCCGCCGAACGAGTAACCCACCACGTCACGCGTCGTGTTCGAGATCTGGAACTCGTACTGCAGCGATTGCGGCCGCGCGAAAAGCTGCACGGAAAGAAACTTGGGGTCCTTGCCCGGCGCGCGCGCCACGCCGACGCCGATCTCCGTCATGGTGGGCGCCACGAGGTTCTTGTGATGCGGCGGAGAATTGATCCATCCCTCGACGGATTTCTGCGCCAGCGATCGCGCTTCGAAGCCGCGGCTGTCGAGATGCATCGCGAGGTTCTCGCCGATCTGGCACCAGGAATAGCCCGCCGACGTGATGCGGTCGCCGGCCTGCCTGCCGTCCGCCGTATGCGAAAACGCCCCGCTTTTCGCCAGGAACGCCGCATAGGCCCTGGCCGCCTTGGTGAGGTTCGGATTGGCCTTGAGCGTGCCGAGGTTCTGGCTGCCCCGGTAGGTATTGGTCATCTCGATGATGGCCGCTTCGACGGTCGGCGTATCGGGGATCAGGGCGGGCATGAGGTCCAGGGGTGGCTGCGAACGGCCGAAACATCGGCGTGGAGGGCGGCAAAGACAAGGCGCTGATAGATAAATTGTGTGTTGCTGCAACCTGTGGCGCCGCGGCACTTGAGAGGGCAGTCTGAGGGCAGTAACCAGACCCTATGACAGACAAACCGATTCTGCCGGGACCCGGCCCCATCGAGCCGGTAACGCTCAAGGATGCGCTCGAGGAGCGCTACCTTGCGTACGCCCTTTCCACCATCATGCACCGCGCTCTGCCGGACGTGCGCGACGGCCTGAAGCCCGTGCACCGGCGCATCCTGTACGCCATGCGCGAGCTGGGCCTCGACCCCGATG
This sequence comes from Podosphaera leucotricha, assembly GCA_013170925.1. NCBI lineage: Eukaryota > Fungi > Ascomycota > Leotiomycetes > Helotiales > Erysiphaceae > Podosphaera > Podosphaera leucotricha. Next base: position 126 of record JAATOF010001149.1, on the reverse strand, counting down.
GCGGCTTCAGGAAGTGCGCCAAGATCGTCGGTGACACGATGGGTGACTACCACCCTCACGGCAACCAGGCGATCTACGATGCGCTCGCCCGTTTGGCGCAGGATTTCGCCGTGCGCTATCCGCTGG
>JAATOF010001144.1:0-32901 GCA_013170925.1 Podosphaera leucotricha | reverse complement strand
GAGTGTTAAAAAAGATAGAATGAAATGATTGCTGATTGGTTGATGACCAGGCTGCGACACGTGATCGCAATTTTTATTGCTCCATTAAGGAGCTTTCCCAAGTAGAGTCTGGGTATCCTGAACATATGCCCCACTTGAGACAGGAGAAAACTGGTTCGAATCCAGAAAGACTCACAAGCCACATTTTCGGTGTCGCTGTATTCGTAGAGTGAGGAAGACATACTCGGATAACTAGAGGGTTTTCTCGCTTTTCCCTCTAGTGGGTATTCACGGAAGAGGTTACATGTCGCAAGGCGTTAACTTCGAGCGGTATCTGGAATGAAATCTGGGTATGAGTGTTTCAACGTCAAACTGAGTCATTCTACGCAACATAAGACTTCCATCATCATTAGTGTCATAGCCTTAAGGCTGTATATACGAAAAATGATGTTAAAAAAAAAAAGACATGATACCTAGCAGATAATTATATTTATATATTCCAACTCTTTTGTGCAGCCTAAACATAAATAATTGTGTAATCACCTAAAAACATTAAAGAAGCGCTCGGTAAGTTCAACACAACTAACTGCAACGCTTCGGTGATGACATTTTGAAATGAAGCGCAAGTATTGCGCTGATGTCTATTGAATCATTGTGGTTATCTATTTTCGTGATCACTTTTATCCATGTAGTCAGGTCTTCTGAATGGTGTATCCGCGAGATTTTTTTTCCTTCGCATTGATAAATTTCGAAGTCATAGGCGGCTAATTTTTCGATGTTACCTGCCTAACGATGATTTGGGCTAATTGTAGATGTGAAATATCTTAGACTGGCATGGTCACTGTAGATTATGATCTTATGTTGCGCACCTTCTAAGTAAACTCTAAAATAAATCAAGGCATCTACCATGGCGGCGAGGAGTCCTTGATCGTGTATTCCATATCTGGTCTCTTCCGGTTGAAGTTTTCTGCTCCGAAAGGCGACTGGTTTTTTACGTCGTTATGTTTCTGAGATAGTATACCAGATATTCCTTCTCCTGATATTCCTTGTAAGTTAGGATCCTATTGTTGAAGTATGGACGAGGAAGCGAAGCAACTTTTTAATCCTTCGAATGATTTGAGTGCTATGGCGTCGAAATTGAATAGTTTACTTCTGGAATCTTATTTTAACAGGTTGGATATCTCTGCACTGATCTCAGCATACTGTGGAATAAACCTTCTGTAAAAGTTTGTAAAACCCAAGGATTGTTGTAGCTGTTGTAGCGTTATCAGAGCAGGTCATTCTATGATTGTATTAATTCTTTTGGGACTGATTTTGATTCCTCTTGCTCCGACGTAAAATTCGAGGAAATCTACTTCTTCCAGGTTGAAGGTGTACTTTGAAAGTTTACAGTAGAGTTTATTTTCAATTAATTTGCGAAGTACATTCACTGTTTTTTGATGCAGTTTCTTTTGTTTGGGCAAAGATTAGAAAGTCATCGACATATGAAATTACATCGTCATTTTTGTCGCAAAATACCCATCGATAAATGATCGCCAAGTTGGTAAGGAATTAGCAAGACCAAATAACATGACCAGCCACTTGAAAAACCCGTGAGGTGTACGAAATATAGCTTCCCATTCATAGCCTGGTACAGTTAGAATCATATTGTGTACAGAAATGATGTCAAGCTGAGTAAAGTGTCTCGCTCCACGATGTTCATCTAGAAGGTCATTGATCTTTGATACGGAGTACTTATCCTTGGTAGTGATAGCGTTGAGATTTCTGCAATCCATAAACATTCTTAGCTCTTGGGAATAAGTTTTCTTAACAAAGAGGATATTTGCTGGGGCTTGTGTTTTGCATCTTCGAATCCATCTTTTGGTACTGAGTTCTTCTGTTTGTTTTTTTGGTTCTACTCTTTCTTTCTCGGAATGTCAAGAAATTGGGATGACGCAATGCAGTTTGCCGGCTGGAATTTCAATTGTCATGTCAATTCCTTTACGAAGTGGAGAAAATCAAGCTGCACTCCTCTTCGAGAAGGCTTCTTTAAGGAATTTGAGGTTATTAAGGAAAGTGACGTTTGCATCTTCTTCTTGTGCATCATCACGTACAAGCGCACTTATATAAGATTCGCCAATGATATTTTCTAGGTCTTGTAACGTTGACTTGGGCATGGATTCTTCAGGTTGGTTTAAAATGTTTGTAAGATATGGTGGGTGGTAGATATGATTGACTGGCGTCTCAGACGATGTGGTCCAATTTATATGCTCACTCTTAAGTGACGTGTACCTTGGCGGCCTTTGGCGTACAGTCTCTGATATCCAGTCTATATCAGGATTGACTCTTTCTAACCATGACAGTCCTAGTACAACGTCTTAAGCCTTGATTGGAGTTTCGACAAACTTTACCTCTCCTGGATAAATACCAGGCGCTTTTACTAATAACGATGATTCGTATGACTGATGAGCAGGTACTGCAACATCTTCGTTAAAAGTTGAAATTTGTTCATTTAAACGTGTTGTACTACGATAAGGATTATGTTCCATTATTCTAGCGACACAAGCATTGACTTCAGCAGCCTCATCTACCAGTATAATTTTGTCATTACACCTCCCACTTTACCCATCACTTCAACTGCCTTATTTGCGTTCAGACAACTGATAGTGAGTGGGTTACTTGAAGATAGGAGTTTAGGATTGGGGTGATGTACCTTTGGTGGAAACGTTGCTGGGCCAATCGGCAAAGGTTTACCTTGTTTGAGGCATTTTTTAAATTTTTCACACTGATGCGTCGCCACCATCAAAAATACAGAGATTATTAACTCTGCAATATTCCTTAATATCTTCGGTAACTTTGCCTTTAAAACTGTTCGATTGTACTGAGACAAGGCCCCAGTCAGATGTAGACTGCGTTATGTTTGCAGCAAGAATAGTTTGTTGATTACCACCGCATCTTTGCGAAGATCCTAGTGTATTAGATTCAGCCGCTTTTCGTAATTATTACATGTGGTAACTTTCGTCGGACTGTATGGCTAGTTGAGAGACAAGGTCGTAGTTATCATTATCTATGTAAGGCACCTCAGAAAGCTTATCCTTTATGGGTCTAACGGGTTCTTTATGGAAATCTGGACCCCAGACTTGCTTTGGGTAATTAGTTATATGGCATAGCAACTCGAAGCGTTGCTTATACCATTGGACGATAATAGTTCCTTGTCTAGTGTTTGTCTTTCAAAAATTTGCTTTGTCTTAAAGCTGAATTTTGATAACGACTAGCAAGACGTTGCGCAAATGCTAACCAGCTCTAATCGAGCCCATTCCTTGGGTGCGTCTGATATATTGTCATCTGTGGCTCCTTCGAGGTGGTCTACAGTCATAATCACTTTTTGCCTGTCAGTGACATAAAAGTGTGGTTGTAGGATAATTCTAGCTTCTGTATCTAATAAGAATTGTACTACATTGGTTTTCCCTGAGAATTTTTTTTATTGGCGTTACTGGTGGCTGTGTAGCATGATTTTGATGCAAACCTGGACCCTGGAAGGAGTTTTAAAATTTTTAATTGGAAGGGAAATTTTGGGAAGGGGCGAACTGGAAAGGGTTAAATTGGTGGGGAACGGCTTAAGGTGGGGTATGTTGAAATGTTGATTGCGGCACGTTAAAGGTATTGGCGCTTACGATATTTTCAGGGGCGTTCTTGATGTGGGCGGTGCAACACTAGGCCTCGCTCAAAAAAGGTAAAAAGCGTGAGTGTCAGAGTGTTAGAGACCTGTATTCATGGGATGTCCCCAAATTTTCCCGATCCTGAGATGATCGATGCATAAAATAACCAGGTCCCCGAGACCACGAAAATCGCCGAGCAGGCCGCCGAAGCCTCCAGCTTGATGATAGGAAAACAAGTCACCTGAGAGGAATCGATTCAGAACGCAGAAAAGTCTGCAAGAAAGATTGCTATACCAGTCTCCAAATGCACAGTTACCACCAAAGCTATGGTTTACTCATCGGAGATACACAGCGTAGTCGAGGCGGAAGAAATCTCTGCACAATTTAAAAATCAGCTCCACTTCAATAAACAGCATTGAAGTGGCTCTCTCGCCATCTTCGACTGATGAGATAAAATCTTTGTAGACAGTATCAAAGTTTACCTAGAAGCGGCCATTGCGCAGTTTTTATACACAGATCCGGGGTTGACACCATCCTCTCTCTCGAGGATCCTAGAAAATAGGATCTTATATCCAAATACCTCCCGGGCTAAGGTACCCCTAAACACCTGGACAACAGTAGCACGAAACGGTCTGCGCAACACCATGGGCCAAAGTATAGTTAGAGTAACATGGCCTGCTCAGACTATGACGAAAGAAATTCCCAAAGCAAAGGTCGATAAGCGGTTCTTGCTCCGGTTAGATGGAAACAATGAGCTGCGCAAGCTATAATTAGCTAGCATTATGAATGCAGCGAAAAGGAATTTAAATCGTCCTATGAAGGGCTTCATCTCAGTGAAAAAGTCAAATCGGATTTTGCTGTCAACGCAAAAGGTAAGGCGGCACGTATTTTGACCTGAGAGACCTCGGTATCTAGAGGCACCTTCAATTTGGAACTATTGCTAAAACTTATCGCTATAAAAATCGCCACCGTGCCGGTGACGATTAACAAAACGTCTAGTCCGGTTGTTGTAGTGGCCGGATTTTTCCACGCAAGTCTGTCCACACGGGACTTGTAAGGAGGGGTTTTCTTCCTGAAACTGGAAGGCTCTCTTTTCCTGAGAATCCGCGCCGCGGCCCGGACTCAGGATGTTTGACAACCCTGCAACCCTGTACTGGCATTGATCTCCTGGCCATATGAAACAATTGAGAAGTGCAAACGCTGGGTGACCTATAGGATGTACTATACAGGCGTAAACTAGATGTAGAAAGTGATATTGTTGGTCATGCTGGTTTCTTCTAGATTTGTGATGAGTCCAGACCATCTTTGGGATCTCACAGCCTTGACCAACTACATTTCACCCAATGCGAAGTCTCCTAGGTATTAAATGAGGCCCTATGAGCAAGATTATGGCAGTTAAAAATTTAGTATTCATATTTATGACTGCCATGACCATCAATAATGAAAAACTTGTGACACCTTTATTATGGCCTAGTTTCCAGAATAAATAGTTGTTATAGTTGTTGAAGCCACTTTACAGCGGCGTAATTAATTGTCCATCTATTTTCAGATGTAGTAAATTGTCATTCAGGGTATTCAACTAGAACCTAAAATGACTGTGGAGTGTTGCCCTTGAAGATAATTAATGGTCGGATAAAGCTGCTAGTGGCACTAAGTGACTCGATTATTGAAAGTTATTCGCGCGATTGGCAAGATATGACATGTGTACATTTTTTTTTTAGAGCTTGCAAAGACTCTTGAATCAGAAGATATCTCAAGGCTGATCCCATGCTCAAGTTTATTCCAGATATTTTGTTTTTTAATATTATTCCGACTGCGAAGCAACCTCCATGTTACTAATCAAATCGACGGTCTGCCTCGACACATATCGACCTAGAACATGTCTCAAGTTTGAATTTAAGAAGCATAGCCACAGTAAAATGTCATGAACAGCTAGATACTCGGTGCCAGACGTAAAGCCAACAGTCGCTTGATTCTCGCCTGGGCTAATTCTGCTTGGTACATATATCTTTATACATGGTGATCATAAAGGCGTCCCATCTTTTGAGAAACGTGAGAATATTAGAGCGTCCAGTCTTCAGTCATCCTTTCAGTCCTGCGAGTACCAAATCGCCTAGCGAGATCGTACTTTTTTCTCAATGATGTACTTTATTTTTCCAGGCTACCACTCATAGCTCCCTGTGCCTAGTAACCCGTAAACCACTGTTAATATACTACTAGTTATTAACAAATATCCTTCCATGCGCAGTCTTCTGAGCGCTTGTAAATGTATATTCTTCTTCAGTTGGCGCCTCAAGGATACCGGGAAATAATTCAATGCTAACTGCCCAGCAAGATTCGGTGCTCCTTTACGCAATGTCTTATATTTTTCCTAGCCGAAAATATGCTTAACTCAAGCTCCAGGGCCTAATTTCACATGCCATGAGCAACGAATAGTTGGTACATCTAGAAATACCAAGCTTCGAGGATTAATATTCTCGAAGCATTTTCAGCGCCCAAACAAAGTTTGAATGTCTTTCCCACTCCATGAAATATTGTGCAGCTAGAATTTTTTTTCGCAAATACGTGCCACATCCATAGTATATAGAGATAGTCTAAAATAATGGTACGATATGCTGTATACCTAAGTCGAATATCTATGTGAGTTCTTTGTATTCCAACTGACCATAAGGTAAATCGGGCTCATGGTTTTCAAGTAAACCAGCAGAGTTATCCAGAGTCTGAATTGAGGCGTCAATATCGGTAGAAATGATAATAACAGTTGCTGGTAACTTATTTGTTTGACAGCAACTTTCAAATGCTTTTTGTTTATTCAGACGGAATCTACCGTTCCATCCTGGTAGGGGTTGGATGACTTAGAAGTTATTCATTCAGGCTGATCGTCTAAGTAGAATCTGGATAGCTTAAACTCCTATCCGTATCCCCTACTTAAGACAAATAGATCGCTGATTCAAATCCTGTAGCCCCTTCTACCTTAATACATAGGAAGCACAAGTCTGATTCAGCATACTGGGTTAGATCAAGATATTCCTCGATTTTTCCTTGGTTGGGTACACACGGTTGAAGTCGGGTTGCAAGTAGGTAGTGGCGCCAGTGAATGCTATCCATTGTCTGAGTGTTCTGTTACAATATCGACTTGTGCTCAATCCATGAATTGTCTGGCTCTCTCATAGTAGACTGGATAACATCCTACATAGTCGTGGACTAATACAGGGTGAATAAAAATTAAAACATAAAAATGTTATTTCACGACGTATGGGATCTAAGAAACTACCGTAGTTCTGATTAGTCATTTGGAAAAACTTTTCGTTCAGCATTTTCGATCTCGTGCCAGTAAAACATTTACCGTCATGTCCCCAATATCAAGACATAATCAAAAATAAGATGCATAATAACTGTACAGTAAACTTGGTTAACTCCGAGTGGTGTCTGCAAATGAAATATGGGTATGAGTCTTTCAACGTCGAACTGTGTCATTCTACGTAACATAAGACTTCCGTCGTCATTAGTGTCAGCCTTTAGGCTGCATACACGAAAAATTATGTTAAAAAAGAAAGTTCGGTTGCAAATTCGCTAACCAAATATAGTATCAGCCGTTCCCCCTGTCATTCAACATGAAAATTCTTATTTTCCAGATCAAACACAGAACGCGCAACTAAATATGAGACAGCTTACTTATCCTCGATTTAGTTATCCTTCAATGGCCTGCATTTACTTGAGCAAGAGAGTATCACAGCAAGTCTTTGGTAGACGAAGTTACATGTATATCAGACGAGATTTTATTTCGAAATTAAGGATATCACAGGATGGTAAACACAAAAATGTTAGTCTACATGAGAAAAACTATTAATCGCCCAAAACCGGTTTCGAAATTCTCGTTTCAGCAGCCATAAGCCATCAGCGCTTCTAGTCATAGATAAAATAGATAAAGCTTCGGCGATATCTTAATAAGTTTCAGGATATTCAGAGGCAGTGTGACATTGCCTTCTAGCTTCATTGACTTAGAGCAGGAATTCACATTTTCATAAGGGTATCTCGGTTCATAAGCTTTTTGCCCGCTTTTTTCTACCCTCACGGTTGCTTGAATATCATCGTAAGACGCTTCTTGAGCTGATAAGGTAGCTACACCATCCTCAGCGTTGACATGGCTTTTATCTCGGCTATTAGATATTTTATATAGGCAAAATTGGCGCCCTTTTCCTCTGGCCATACCTCCTCCCAAATTACTTTATTGGTCGCAACAGATCTAGCATAGCAAGATTGAAGTTTGAAACGAGGATCTACTCGGGAATTCTAATTCAAAGAATTAAAAAAATTGGGTAAGACAAAGATAGAATAGATTTGACGAGGAGACCTGAGGCCAGAAAGATACACTCAGTGAATTCTAATTACCTCCTCTCCTGGTGAGATACACACGGCTTGTACGACAGTAGCTAATCGACTCTTTTTCCCAGATGTAAGTGCGAAACTGCCAGGCACTAATCGCTGCATCCAATCTTTTCATAGATTCTTGGTGTTGAGACGTTAGTTACTTAGGTTTTTCTGGGTGATTGCCTACGTCTACAAGCACTTGTAGTTGATTAATTCGTTAATGAGTCAGATGTCTCATATTTGGTAGCGCGTTCTATCTCTCGAAATAAACAGTTTCGTGACAACATCTGGAAGACTCCAAGCTTCATGTTGACTGCGTCGAATATTCACTGTATGATTACCAATATTCTGGCAAGGATTATCGGATCTTGCACACCTTGCCTAATTACCCGATTTTTTTCATAAGAAGTTGGCACCTTAAGAAAGAAATTATTTTCCCCCATAAATTGATTATCACATGACTTATATTTTGGGGGGCATCCGGACCGAAATTAAGCGAAAGAAATTTGAATCAAATCGTTGGATTTCAACATCCGACACCATACTGTAAATACCATACGTACATGTATTTAGAACGGCATCACAGCCCGGACGCAGGGTCGGGTAGCTTAGCGTTAAGTCGTCAGGGTTGATCCTCTTGGTAGAGTTCGGCTTGAACGCCTGACTCATTTGAGGCAGAGCAACCAACCGCTGGTTCGAATCCTGCAGGCCCTTCCACCTCGTCACGGAACTAAATAGATCAGGGTTTATCGAGATTTTCCCTTGGATAGAGTGCAAATACTTGCTTATCTAGGTCGTGGAATCAGTGAATGCTATCCATTGAATGAGTGTTGAATCCGTCTATCGATATGTTTAAAATCTGTGAGTTACCTGGCGCCGGATGCCTTGTACTGCCTAGGACATTTAAATATATTATTCTTATAATTATAATTATAGCCTGAACGCATCGAACTCTTTTAGGACAGTCGGTCCTGACCCATACCTTGCAAAAAATTGAGCCGACCAAATCCATTGATATCATCAATGAACATAGTTAACGTTATTAATATTGATGTGATAATTCCTATTATCGTCACATATAATACATGTAGTACTGATAAATATGCATGTATTGTCTTGAATCGAGTGAAGGATTTGCGTTTCAGTGCTGCACCTCAAGGCAGACGGGTGCCAATAGCTAAGTGCGTAGTACGCGCGCGAGTCTAGAACTTGGAACTTCGGCACGCTCCGGCGGGATCCCTGGAGGCCGGTAATCTGAGACACCATTTGTTTGTATCACAATGGAGCGGGAGCACAATATACGCTTTGACAGCAGGTCAGTGTGAAATCTAAGGAGTGCTTAGGTAATATTGATATTTCTTACAAAAGTGTGATGGGCAAATAATTTTGTACAATAATTCATATCCTGCAAATATTGGTTTCATAGAATGTACGGGTACCACCGTTAAGTCTCAGTAATACTGTAAACTACTAAGAGTCGATCGCAGCTATGTAAGGTAAGGTGTAGTATTTAGCGCAAAAGGTACCTGTCATAAACGTCCTGTCAATGTCTCTTTCTTCCTCTCCTATAGGTTTTTTAATTTAGATGTTAGTTGTTTTCGGCGATCATTTTCGTGTTGTTTTGAAGCCAAGCTGATCGTTTTTCGCCGACATAGCGAATTTTTTGATTTAGATTTACACCTGCAACGTGAGAAACGGAGAAGTTGAAATACCCATCGTCCGTCCTACCCTATGTCGGCCAATGTTCGGCTAGTTTGTATAAGATCGTCTGACCAATAGGCAATACGTGCCCAACTAATCAGCAGCCGATTTATTAACGCTTTGCCCAATTGGAAAGTAGTACATGTGACTTCCCAATTAGATTTCCGAGAATCTGCCAACACTTAGCCCGATTAAGAATCAACGCACGTGACTTGAATTTTGATTCTCAACTATGTACTAACGAAAAACGCTTCATTCAGATCTATAAACAAACTGACATTTTTAATTAAAAAATGAACTGTAGGTAAGCGTAAATGAACAATCAGTGAAGAATCAAATTGAGTAGTCACATGTGGTGATTCTTAATCGGGTTAAGTGTTCACCGCGAGCTCGTTTTCCAGAAATCAAATTGTGGTTTCACATCTTAATCGGGTAGAGCGATGAAAAACTTTTTGGTAGGAATTGTGCTGCTATTTTTATAAGAATACACTTGAGCACAGTGGAGAGCACTTTACAAATCAGGCTAGTTACAGAAACTAATGCACGTTAGCCGAGATAGGGTAGGACGGATGGGATGATAGGTGCTTATGGGCAACTTATGCAGGACCGACAACAAAGCAAGTTACAACCTCAAGCACCCGTCGGCGTATCCTTTCTTCCAGATCTGTAGCGCTGTCGCCCAATCTTTTTCTGAAAATCGAGAATTCGGCGAAAAACAATTGCCTTGGCTTCAAAATAGCACGAAAACGATCACCGAAATAATTAACATCAAAAATTCACAAAACGATCGGTTATATGTGAGTTTTATGGAGGAGGAAAAAGAGGCGTTGACATGGCTCCTGAAGTTGTGCCAGGTACCTTTCTGCACCTTTCCTTACACAGTTGCGATCATCTCTTAACGGTTTTCGGTTTTGCCTAGACTCATGCATTTTGGGTTGACTTTTCCAACCCTGTAGTTTAAGTCTTGTGAGTCTTGTCACGAAAATTCATGCACTGATATGCAAAGATTTACAATAATCTGACTGGAAAACATATCTGCAGATCATTTGCTGTTTGCTGCCAATTTTAGTAGCGAGTCAAGATTGATACAACGAGGGGGTTACGGAAGTAATTACTTATAAAGAACCTACATATACTATTATATGCCTTGATTCAATGTTGCGCTCACATCTCATACCAACCCTTCTACAAATTCCGCCCGTAGTTAAATATCATAATCTTTTGCCCGATAATCCGTGTGTTGTTTTGCCAAGACTCACAATACAAATACAGGTTCTAAATGATTGTAGGCCGGGGTAAGTGTTGGCACTGGATAAGCTGGAGAAATCATTGCCATAAGGGTGGATGTAGCTCTCAAAGTATAATCATCATATGCCTATATCACATGGATTTTGTGTTAGCTTGGTGGTTGCAGAAAAGATTTTCATCCACTGAAATGGGGTAGCCTGAAACTCTTCTTCGTGGTGCTTGTTTGTTAGTGCCTTCGACACGTACATCTGACATGCACATTTAGGCAAGGAATATGTAGCTCAAACTGAGTACAGGTCGCTCAATTTACTGTTTTGGCTTTTTCTATGGCGAGCAGCTTCCCTTGATTTAGGAAAGGCCCGTATTTATATTGATGCTAATGATGTTATCAATAACATCGAAACGAAACAGGACCTCCGAAGCATTTGCTTCGTATTAGAGTGGTAATCAAGACTCGGCTAGATAGGCGAATTATATCACGTGGTATTACGTTATCACACCTCAATATGGCTGACCGACTAACGTAACTTGAATGTACAATACAATAATTCAGTGAGACAGGCAAAATTCGGGGACTCGGCTACGAGAGATTGAAAAAGACTACAAATACTATTTGTGTGACGGATTTTGATCTTTGTACGCTGAGGTGACGTAGGAGTTACCGTGGGCGTGTCGTGTTTGCGTTATTGGGTTGTCGCTCACAGGCTGTGATAACAATCGGGAACCACAGGATCCCCAACAAGAAAAGCAATTGATTTCGGCGCTCAATCGAAATTTATGGTTCGTTGGGTCACATTCCGCCGGTAACAATGTCGAAGGGGCTCCAACTTCCAACCCAAATTGATGAATGAGTTCCTTTGGCGCCGAGCTTGATGATCTGACATGTTCGTGTAAGATCTGCGCCAAAAATAGCTCCAGCCAAGTGAAACTGGATCCGTGGTGGATAGAAAGTAGGCCACAGAAATGCACATGAAGAGAAAAACGCTGACATTATATACAAAAATAATTAAATTTTATGCTTTTCTTCTTCGAACCATTTAAACGAGCATGATTGAAATCTAATTAACAGATCAATTGGTCCTAACTTAGTCCCTTGGTCCTTAGGCTTTAAAATGAAGCCAGCGCATATCAAGTTGTGATAAAGTTTGAAGGGAAAAACTATTGCACTAGGGAAAAGAAATTTATTATGACTGATAGTGAACTTGGGTCCTGTTATCCTGCCTTCACCGCCTCCCCCTCCTCCACACGTGCCATCCGAGAGGGGAGCTAGTCAGCTTCTTTTAAGCCGTTGTCTCCACGCACACAAGTAATTCATTATAATTTCTTCTGAAACATAACAACCAAAAAAACCTCAAACACCAGCCAAATCTCCTTCAAAATTGTTTGGTTGTCAGGGCGCGAATGAAATATTAAGCTCCCTTTTTCCTACAGGCCTAATCTCTAAAGACCAACCAACTACGAATTTGTGAGTAACTATCTCTCTATTACACAACGTGTCTCGGCCAATCACGCACCACACTAGCAGACTGGGTTAGACAAAGCTCCCTCCCCCCAAACCCAACCTCAATCCCTTTTCAGATATATTCAGATGTATAAAAAAAAAACCTCCCCTCCACATATCTCTACATTGTAGACTTATCGATTTTCGACCTGTTTTGCTCCCCAAGGTGTGTTAGCGCTAGATCTCTTCACTCACAGAGCTTCCAGTAAAAATTTTTAAGCCTTGCAAAAAAAAAATTCTATTTGTCCTTCACAATCAAAGTGCATCGCATAAAAGAAACATTCCCATTTTATCTAAAAACTAGCTAACTTTTGATACCACAGCCCACCGTCCAGCCCGACAAGACGAGCAAGGCTTGGTTCCCGTTAACAAGACATCTATTCGAACAGAAACCGATAATAACTTTTACGTGGGCTCTTTTCTAGTAGCTTACGTTCCGCGGGAAATATTCATCTAAATTTTGGAGATTTCTGATACAAGCCTCAATCGTCTTGTTAAAATGTCTGACCGAGGGTATTCTCGTGGAGGGAGAGGAGGAGGAGGTCGAGGTGGAGGAGGAGGATATGGAGGTGGCGGTGGATATGGAGGCCGAGGTGGTGGAGGTTATGGCGATGGCGGCCGTGGTGGTGGGGGATACGGTGGCCGCGGTGGAGGATATGGAGATGGTGGCCGCGGTGGTGGAGGATATGGTGGTCGAGGTGGTGGTGGATATGGCGACGGTGGCCGCGGTGGATACGGTGGCCGAGGCGGTGGTGGTTACGGAGATGGTGGTCGTGGAGGTGGTGGTTATGGCGGTCGAGGCGGAGGTGGAGGACGAGGAGGCAGAGAAATCAGAGTGTACAGGTAAGCATTTCCTTGAAGAAGAAAAGCATTATTTCACTAACTACGAAGTGATCCCAACCATCCTCTCACACCACCGAACCCAGAAGTGAAAGACTTGGAAGACAAATTCATGTTAAGTGCAAAGAGTGCTCCTAAAATGGCCAAAATGTCAGAAGATTCTCCACTTCCACTGCGACCAGGATACGGGACCCAAGGAAGGCCAATTTCTGTCTACGCAAACTACTTTAAAGTCAATGTTCCAAAGGATCTCACACTTGTACGCTACAACATATCGATTGTGCCCGAAGCCAAGGGAAAAAAAATGGCCCGCGTCGTTGGGATCCTGCTCGAACAGCAAGAGTTCAAAGATGCTGGTACCCGCTTTGCTACAGACTTCAAGTCATTTCTCGTTGCATCTAGACCACTTCAAAACATGCCAGACCAGTGGAATCTTAGATATAGCGCCGAAGGTGCTGATGAACCCGGAGAAGGGGCTAAGGAATATGCCGTAAAACTTCAACAGCCTGCGTTTTTTTCTGTATCCCAATTTGTTGGATACTTAAGTTCTCAGAATTTTAAGGACACATTCAATGACGAACAGCAGAAGTCCATCATTCAGTCCCTAAACGTCGTGTTTGGTCATCATCCACAATCAAGCTCGACAGTCACCACAATTGCTGGCAATAAGCACTTCTCTTCTGTGCACGGGCCTAACAACATAAACATTAGACCTTTAGGAGATGGCCTTGAGGCATACAGAGGGTTTGTCAGAAGTGTTCGTGCTGTGACTGGTGGTCTCGTTCTCAATGTCAACGTGACACACGCAGTTTTCTTCGAATCGACCAAACTCTCCCTGTTATACCGGAAATTAGGGACTCAAAATCGATCTAATCTGAAGGAAAAAATAAAGGGAATGCGAGTTGAGGTTACTCATCTTCCGCCAAAGAAGAATAGAACTACCGGCAAAATTATTCCCAGAATAAAAACAATCCAGGGGCTCGCGAATGTCACTGATGGAGCTACAGAAGAGCACAGACCAGAAATCATCGGGTTTGCAGCTGGCCCACAAAAAGTCAAATTTTGGCTCGGAGCTGACCCTCATGGGACTGGGTCAGGCATGCCGACAAACACATACATTAGTGTATATGATTATTTCAAGAGAAGTAAGTTTTGCTGAATTCTGACCTGTGATTGCAACCAAACTAACGTCCCTAAAGAGTATCCCAAGATCGAATTAGATCCGATTAACCCTGTTGTCAATGTTGGAAATACCCAACATCCCAGCTACCTTCCAGCCGAAGTGTGCCACGTAATGCCTGGTAATAAAGTAAATCGTCGATTAAGTCCAAGACAAACTCAAGAGATGATCAAGATGGCCTGTCGGACACCTTCTGAAAATGCCGAGTCACTCGTGAAGGATGGGAAAGCCTTGCTAGGCTTGAATCCAGGAGATAATTCGACCGCGGTAAGCAAACTAACTATTAAGTATGGTATTCTAACAGTAACCAGTCACAATTTGGTCTCACCGTCGACAAAAGTCTACTCGTAGTGAATGCCAGAATGTTGCCACCTCCACCAATTAATTATAGGTCGGCTCAAGTAATGGTATCAAATGGAAGCTGGAATATGGCAAAGCAGCAGTTTCACACCAACTCTGATGTAGGAGTTTGGTCTTTTGTCATGTTGAAGCCTCCACCTTCAAATAATGGACCAAGACTGGAAGAGGCACCTATCCGAAGATCCGTACAAGCTTTCAAAGATTTCTTGATGAACAATGGAATCATAGCTGATAAGCTAGTAGCAAGTGGTGTCACGATTGACCTCATGGGGGGTGAAAATTCCGCAACATCCAACTCGGATGCGATTTCATTGTTGTTCCAGAAAATGTGTCAGATTGAGGAACGTCGGCCAAAATTTCTTCTCTGTATCATTGCAGCTGATGATCCAACGCTTTACAATACCATCAAAAGCATTGGAGATACTAGAGCCGGAATACAAAC
Organism: Podosphaera leucotricha; assembly: GCA_013170925.1. Lineage (NCBI taxonomy): Eukaryota > Fungi > Ascomycota > Leotiomycetes > Helotiales > Erysiphaceae > Podosphaera > Podosphaera leucotricha. The sequence continues at coordinate 17,641 of JAATOF010001144.1, read as the reverse complement.
GGTCTGTGTTATCGGGTCAAAATTTACCAAAGAAAGGGGTCAAGGGCAGTACTTCGCAAATATTGCCTTAAAATTCAATTTGAAGGGTGGTGGGATTAATCATAGTATTGATCCAGAAAAATTGGGCATCATCAGTGAAGGTGAAACAATGGTGGTTGGCTTGGATGTAACGCATCCATCCCCAGGATCTAAACTTGGCACTCCCAGCTCTGTTGCTATGGTTGCCAGTATTGATAAGCTTTTGGCTCAATGGCCGGCCGATTATAGGATTCAGCTTGGTCGACAGGAGAAAGTCAGCGACGTAGAGGGTCTTCTGTTAGGACGTCTACGAATGTGGGCCGAAACACATTCAAGTGGATTCCCCAAAAATATTATTGTTTACCGTGATGGTGTTTCGGAAGGTCAGTACGAGATGGTTCTTAACGAAGAGGTGCCCGGTATGCGAAATGCATGCAGGCAAGTTTATCCTCCGGAGCAGACTGAAAAAGGCCTGCCGAACATGTCCGTGATTATTTGTGGCAAGAGACATCACACACGTTTCTATCCGACGACAATGGATGGGGCTGATAAAGCGTCAAATTGTCATCCCGGTACTGTGATTGATCGAGGAGTCACACTCGATCGTGCGTGGGATTTTTATCTGCAACCTCATGGTTGTCTTCAAGGCACAGCAAGACCGTGTCATTATTTCGTGATCTTGGACGAGATATTCCGGAAACGGCAAGTGAAAGGACGGCATCAAAATGTTGCCGACAGTCTAGAAGATTTGACACACAACATGTGTCATCTCTTCCAACGTGCTACCAAGGCAGTCAGCTTGTGTCCTCCGGCGTATTACGCTGATCTTTTATGTACCAGATTAAGGTGCTATCAGTCAGATCAGTATGACCCAACTGAGGACGAGAGCATAAACGCTAGCGTTTCTGGTGGCACTCCTGCGGCGCCCCCGGTAATGGCTCCTCTTGTTCATCCCCGAGTGAGAAATTCTATGTACTACATCTAGATGATCAATGGGAAGATGAAGTTGATACTGGCTGTCAGGTTTTAAGGTTGTTGAATGTGTTCCTATTACATACACCAAACGGCTTGGGGGGTTGTATTCAATCTTATATAGAATTTTTTTAGCGGGCGTTTAATGAATTTATGTTGTAATTATCTCGAAAATGCAAAGTTTCTTTGTCTTCAAACTGAAATTAACTTACTGTGCTCGATCACCACAAAACTTCTTGATAATGAATCAACGAAAGCTTTATCGGCAGCAATTTTTAACCCACAAGACTATAGAACGATTATAAACGAACAAGCAATTTCTATCTCATGGAAAAATGGTTCCAGCCCAAACAAATGAGATTTTTATGGCTTGTTATTACAGAAGTATAGGCCTCGGACTGATAGCCTACACTCGTAAGACGAGTGGAATCATGCAACTTCAAAAAATATTTTGAGGTAACTTCGGATCGTAGTTAAGAAAATCTGACTGTTTCATTAAAAAAGCATGACGATAATTCCGTTGAAGACTTTTAGATGCCAATTCGTCCATGCACAGAGCCGATACCTTAAAGAAACCGTCCGAATATTGGTTTGTTTCGTTTTTAGGAACAATGAAAGATGGTCGCAGTTCCATGTAATTATTTTTTGCTGTGAAGTTGATTTGGAAAATTAATCAATTCTCGCCGCAACTAAAGTGCGCGAATCGAGCACAGGGTGTGGATTCTCAAGGTTATTAGCGAGACGGATCGATGGCCGCTTGTATTTAGTATGTTTATGGAGGCGCTTCCGCGCAACCATGACAGGTACGGAAGACTTGGCCACGATGTAATTGGAAAATGAGCCGAGAATGACGCTATGGAGGGGAAGGTCAGCGAGAAATGACAAATTAGTGAGAGGATGAAGACATACCCTTTTAAAGCGCTGCGGCCGCGGCTGCCCAGGATGACAAGGGTCGGGGAGATGTAGTCGATGACTTCGGTGATGAGATGTTTGGGGTTTTTGCAGTGGATCACCTCAATGACAACTTTGACTTGCAGTTTGGTCTTACGCAGGAGTTCACTTACTCGGTCCGTGATGTCTTGGACCGCACGATATCGCTCCTGCTCGGCTTTGCTGCGCTCGCGGCCTGGAGGGCTCGGATCCGGCGTGTTGGAGAGCGAGCCGCCCCGAATCCCTTTGCGGTGAATTTGGGGGTGCACGGGACCCAATGTGGGGGACGAGAATGACATTTTAGCTGAGCCTGCGATAGCGGCAATCTGCTCTTGCATTTTGTCGTCGACACTGCTCTCATTGGGGATTATGCCTAATTCTTCATCGACACAATAGATTGCGAGCAATGTGTCACCATCACGTAGAACCGTCCCAATTGTCCACTCGAGGGCATGTGTGGCCTCCTCGCTAAGATCTGTGGCCACGAGATACTTGCGTACCCGACGCTGATTGTCCCGAGCTTCTTGTTGCATCTTTGAAAAGTCACCACGATGGATGGAGCGGACGCAGCGACTAGTGGCAGGAGTAGAAATTACTGCCGTAGTATTGATTGCTAGTTTTTGAGCCCGTTTGATGTCCGACATGCCTGCTTCAACTTCAGAATCATGAGGTGTGTTAAATCCAGATGCTGCTTCGTCAAAGCTGGTTATGGGATGGACTTTGGGCTTTGTCAACTTTGTTTGTGTTTCTGAAGGCCCCGTAAGGACTACCTGGGGCTCAAATAGCATGGAATCATCACTTTTTTCAGATCGCAGTGAAGTAATAGTTGAATCTATGAACGTTAAGCACGTATAGTTTTACTTTTACAGAAGAAAACTTACCTGTCTCTTCGGTTGGTTGACTGTCTACCTTCTCAGTCCCTTTCTCGCGCCCAACCTTTCGTCTTGATCTCTTGGGATTTATCTCGAAATGATCGGCCTTATTCCTGCCACGTAAGATGCCTTCTTCTGATTCCCAGTCATCACTACTATCAGCTATTGCTTGCTCTGCTTCTAGCAATACAACTTCTTTTTTTGAATTCAATCCGCTTGACAATGCTTCAACGTTTGTCTCTTTATTTGAAATTGTTATGGATAGTGGTGATACAATACTCGGAGAAATTACAGGATGAGATGCTGACCTTATTCTCTGATATTTTTGAACTTGTATCACTTTTAAACCATCTAGCTTAGCTTTATTTGCCTCTGGTGGCTTGGGAGACGAGCTTCTGAGGCCAAAGTAGTTGTGTGGGGCTCGAAATTTTGACGTGCCAACACTTGAATTTATCACGTGCTTTCCTGAGTCTTTGATCCCAAGTAGTTCACCCCTCACGACATCGACCATAGCACTTGGCATTGAAGTTCTCTTTTCCCTTTTCGCGTTACGTTTCGAGGCAGAATTTCCACTCGAAGTCGGAATATAACAAGACATCTGATTTGCGGATAACGGTGCTGAGATGCTAGCTCTCGGGCCAAAAGTCGGCAGATTCATTTCAGAAGCTCTTCGTGAAGATGCTGATCGGGCGTAGGGTGATCTAGGATTAATTTCTGTAGGCGTCAGTAGCCCGTCTCTGTTCGTTGGAGACACGTCATGTATGCTGCGAACAGAAAGGCTGCGAGGACTACCAAGGTAGAAATTGCTCGGGGACAACGGCGAGCTCCTGGCTGACGGTGGGAAATGATACATGTTATGCAAAAGATTCGTATGGGAATTCGAGTGTCCATTCGAGCTGGTACTCGAGAATCTTCTCGGTGAAGAGGATGAATGGTTCACATCCAACATGCTCCGCACTGGTTGGGTGGGCAATTGACCGTCTACTCTGGATCCATTGGGGTTGACAGATGTTGCAGAACGAGGCTGTCCCTCGAGTGAAGCCAATATATCCTTCCGCTCCTCATCTAGTACTGATTCCAGCGACTTGAGTTTTTTCGTCATTTCACGTTCGGTCTGCATTACAGTATTCCAATAGGTGGGGCAGTGCCAAGACTGGGTAGGAAGTGGGATCCACCTCAACACTATTGATTGGCGAACTTCCGTGGAGTTAAGGTCATTCGACGATACACCATTGTCGGTCGATAGGTAAAAACCTAGAATAGGCGGAGACTGGTACTATTTCCTTCCTGGACCGACACAAATAATTGTGTTGAGTTCTTAAATAGAAACGAAAGTATGGACAAAGGGCCGGCACATTGTTTGACCCGCATTCATGTTCATGTAATACCCTCGCTCGCTATATACCATACTGATTCCTCACGTGCTCAAACATGCCAAGGTATGATGATGATTGGTTCAAATCATTGCTTAGTACAATAGAAAAAGACGAGGGTATAAATTCTGTGCAATATCCCTAAATTATTATCTACTGGATCCCGAACAGAACTTATTTTTAAATGTTACCTTGTCCCGATGTCCCTGAGTCATCTAGTAAAATGACTAATGCACTTGCTTGTAACACCTTGAGCTTTGAATCTCTATCACCTACCTTACTACAATGCAATCAAGACACATAACACTACAAATAGTCACCGAATACTTATATATCATATTTTTAGTTTCTTAACAAGCTTTTCTCCTCAATTGGCTGTATTCTGCAAATTTTGAGATCTGATTAATACTCCCCAGAGGCCTCGATAATCTATATACAAAAATAGGGGCTCCCAGGAATATGATACAGAAAGATATTTTAATTAATTACCTAAATCTGAATAAATTTTCCTTCTTTCACGCCTTGTCGGCCCTCGCAGTCATGTATCAAACTCTGATACTTGCAAAGGAGGAAATCTCTCTACAAAAGCTCCCATATCTACCCAGTGAAATTCATGGTTATCAAGTTTATCTTCAAGAAGTGCATTTATACTGTTCTAGTCATAATAGATTTGACTCTTACCCGGAAATCTCCTCTATCTCTCATCTACGGCTGGTTCGACTTCTTTGATGGACTAGAGAGATGTTCCAAACATCCTGAGATTTAAATCAACTTTGTGATCTCAGCTACATCTTTCTGGTTATTTATTATGGCGTCGAATGCTCTATTCCTAACAATCTTCGACATCTTCCATTTTCCCTGTGCCCTTTGTATGACTTTACCGAAGTTAGTACGTAACATGTTGAAATTTTGGTAATGGCTAGGTCAAGAATGCCGAGTCATCTAGCGAGTATTAGTATTCTTGATATCTACATTGTATATTATTCATACATACGTACAATCATACTCATACTCATATCATATACATTACACACCTCTCACTTATCTCTATCTTATACCTCCTTCCTATCCCACTCTTAAGAACTAGCCCCAAGTATCGGACTTACTAACTTGACAGGCTAAATAGCCATAAAAATCACGTGATAACAATATTGTAGAACCCCTCGACTCCTTCTTGTTCCTAATTCTGAGTCTAGTGGCGTTTTTCTTGAGTACTATGTAGGAAAGGGACGTCCAAGGAGAGTTAAAATTTTTGCCAGAAAGCTTCACGGTAGAGGTAAGGGTGACTCAATACCAGTATGAACCCCACATCTCTCTATTCGAACACGAAAACATTGGGTTCATTTCATAAGACTAGCTATTTTTTCTCCAAAATTCCACGTCTCATAACATGCGCAGAAGCTACAGCATTGGCAGCATCTGTACTCCCTCTACCTCTGATCCCCAGGTTACGACTGCTTCCACAAGGAGGCACCACTACGGCTCAACCGGGCTTGAAACGAGGAAAGATTACGGAGAAGAATCCATACAATTCCGGCATTAAGTGGCAGTGGGCACATATGCGAAGTATTTATATCAAGAAATTGGCCGTTAAAGAAATTCAGGAGGATGAAGATGATACCTATGATTCATCGGACTTTGAAGAAGATAAAAAACATTTGAATGGCAATTGTACTGTGATGACTTACCTGGATTTGGAGAAGTTCGGTGCTGATGAGAAAAAGGAGGGAAGAGTATCGGTAGTGATTGTTACAGAGCAGAATTGGGACTATCTAGACTTAAATGCGACGCATACATTCCTTTGGAAGTTACCATTGGCAGAGAAGTGCGCACATGGCAAATAGCAGTCGTTACACTCGTATTCATATCGAATTTAACTTTGTGGGGTTTTGAGGTCACAAAAGGCTATACTCAACAAAATTACGAAAAAACATGCTCATCCCATGCTTAATACTTTCGACGGGATCCAACGAGCGGTGGGTCACAAATACTACGATTTCCTTGACTTAGAAAATGGTTTCTGGCACGTAAAGATGTATCCCGACGACTGTGAAAAAACTGCATTCATTACACCCTTTGGCGTATATGAATGGCTAGTCATGCCGTTCGGTTTATGCAATACGCCGGCGATATTTAAGGGTTTTATGGAAGAAGTCCTGGAAATTTTCGCTCATTTGTTGCTGGACTACTAGACGATGTTACGGTTTGGGAAAACTCAATAGAAGAACTACACTGTCGACTTCTACAAGTCTTCCAAACATTCAAAGACTATGGACTAATTTTAAACGCTTCTAAATGCAAAGTCTTCGTTGCAAATAGAATCTTCTTGGTTTCAAAATCTCAGAAAGGGGCATTGAAGCTGATCCAGGTGGCCGCAATTAGGGACAGACTAATCTCATCCACGACATCCAAGATACGTGGTTTTATTGGGGCAGCAAGCTACCTTAGGTGTCTATTTAAAGATTTTTCAAAGCTCGCGGGATCTCTTACGGACAAATCCGTGGGACCCAAGAATCATCCAGTGAAACTATCTACGGAATCTGTCAAATCTTGGAAATCTATCAAATAATCCATGATTTCGATGCCACTCCTTCAAAATTTTGACTGGCGCTTACCTATCGTCATTGAAACTGATGCATCGCAAAATTTAAATGGCGCAGTGTAATGGGCTTTGCCCTTAGTTGTGGCTGGGCTCCCATCCCAGCCTTACTATAATATACACAGGGAGCAGAGTGAACTAATATGCAGGGATTCTCGGTACTGGCTAAGAAAGAGGTAAGCACTGGCCAGGAGACTGTCTCGATATAAAGTAGTTCACCCCCCTTGTAAATATCTTCTTCCATAGGAAAAATATAGACAGTTTGTGGTATCGACTTGTGTGCTTGAGCCGCAGGCCCCTCGCCCTCCACATATATTTTTCCTCCTCGTTTTCTCTCCATGAGGCATAGCCCGGAAGAGTCGAATACTCACCCCGTGTATGACCTATAAAGTGCCTTCTTCAAAATCATCTTCCCCTAGCTCAGCCAACTCCTTTTCTACCGCCCCAGAATTCGGACCTCCCGCTTAGCCCTCAAGCAGAATGTCAAACGCAAACATCAACCCTCAAGCAGGAGCACCTCCTGAAGATTTCTCCGAAAATGATCATCCAATGGGGTCTAATGGGCAAAGCTAGTTTTTCATTAATCCTCCACAGTTAGCTCAACCTCCACCTCAACCGCAGGCTATGCCACAGTTTTATATTCCACAGTCAGCGTTTTATAAAAAGGAGCTCCCCTGGCCTACGTGGAATGGAGATACTTGTTCTTACGCAGATTATCGATTTAAGCTTGAAATAAAGGTAGAAGAGGATCGGCAATTGTACAACTCGAGCAGAGCAATCTGCTTGGGGATGATGGAAACTGTGCCGGAATCCAAAGCCTTCAAAGTCAAATCCTGGTTTAGAACAGGAGGTGCCTCCGGTGATTATGATTGGCAAGAATTTTTAAAAGAGTTTGATCGGAAATTCCTAGACCCAGAAGCTATGATGGGAGCTGCGCAGTTGGTCACTAAAATGCGACAGGGTCCTCATCAATATTTTCATGATTTTATTAGGGACTTTGAGCATCAACTTGCCCAATGCACGGACGACACGTACAGTTCAACCGGGAAATTGGCACTCCTCGATGGTGCTATAAATGAAAAACTTCGAAAGGGATTGGTAGGCACCGAGCTGTCCGTCAACATGGGTTTACGAAAAGTACGTTTCTAAAGTAGGGATGGTTGCCAAACAACTCGAAGCGTTGAGCGACTACAGACCGATTGGAGTTAAAAACACCCAGACATTTTACGTCATGGGACAAGGCACCATCGATCCTGTGACCAGATCTGATAATAAGCCAACCAGCCAATTGGATGCCGATGGGGACGTTAGTATGACTGGCGTCAACGCGTTTGCTACAAAAAACCTGAACAAAAGACACCGGAATACTTCGCAGAAGAATTATAGGAATCAACCCTCTATACCCCGGGCGCCATGGCGTAGCAAGGACGAGTTCCAGAGGCTTACAGAGAAGGGTCTCTGTGTTCGCTGTTGTAAACCGGGCCATTTTGCGCGGGGTTGTGCCCTTTTCCGTGCCGCAGTGCGCCCCGACAGTGAAATAAACGCAGTTGAGGTAGGCGATAACGATAGCAACTCGGGAAACGAAGAACCCTGGGCATAGTCGCGTCTGGGGGTAACGGGAGATCCTCGAAGAACGAGATAGATATAGATATGCATCGTCCACCATTTCTAAAAAATTGTTTATTAAATGATTCCACTTACACCAAGGCTATGGTGGATACAGGCTGTCTATGCTATTCCGTGATTGATGAGACCCTTGTGCGCAACAATAATTTCAAATTAATCCCCACTAGACCGCGAACTTTACATTTAGCGGACGGAAAGATCGGTACGACAATTACCAAAATTGCACGACTTAAACTAGACATTGATGGTCATCAGTAGAATCTATGGAGCTATGTTGTGCCAAGATTGGCTTACCCATTAATTCTAGGTAAACCCTGGCTAGAACATAACAATGCAGTTTACTTAGCAAAACGACGATGCTTGCGTTTTGGAAGCAGGCAACATGGAATTTTAGTTCATGCAAGCGACTGGTACGAAAATGATGCCCCTCTAAGCATTAAGAGTCGGGTGGCACATGTAAGTCTAGCGGCAGCATCTCTAACAACAAGGAAAGTTTTTGCTTCTTTGGCAAATAAGGCCAAATCAATAAACGGCGCCACTATTGGAGTAATCACTATGTACGACATTACACAGGCCTTGAAACCAAAGGTCGCAGAAGCAGATGAAGTGGTAATAAGCAAGCTTCCAGTGGAAATTCGGCAGCATTCTGGACTATTCATTGACGATAAACCGGGAATAAACCACGCCTTGCCTCCCCATCGAAAGGGAGTAGACACTCGCATTAATTTAAAAAAAAGTACTTATACGTAAAACCTAATAGAAAAACAGCGGTGTAGTTCACACTCTTATTAGATGCATTCCTAACCAGACCTTTAAGCCCTTTAAAAACCTTCCTCGCGAAGTTTATGATCCTTTCACTCACTTTGCTACCTGGCGTATAACCTAGCCCGGTGTCACGAGTAATCTTCATAGCGAGACTTATCTAAGGAAGACTTTATGATATCACAACAAATATGGTCGCCACAGTTTAAATTCGACCGCCAGATTCCCTATTTTCGCGTGCAGTTAAGGCACTCGGTTATCATCGAAGGACATTGACGTTTCGAGCTGGTAGAAGCCCGAATCTTGCCTCCCTTCGAGCATCTGATCACCATGACGCCCACATTGAAACCAGTCTGGGTAGGATTGTGTTTTTTCATATGCATCTTAGTGAATAGCCATGCAACTCGATAAAACCTTACAGCCTATTCATAAAATCGTCATGACTCCCTCGAAGCTCAGTAAATGGAGTTGTTTCTAGTTGAGGTATAAATGAGCGGTCATCGAGATCATCAGGGTTAGAGCTCCGATTGTAAGACCATTCAAAATCTGGAATAAACATAGGTCGAATGAAAAATAGGGTGAAGGACCTTAGCCCAAAACACTTCGGAAATTAAAAAGTCGGAAAAATAAAAGTATAGTATAAAATATGAAGCCCACCAGAACTGATTATATTCATTTTCTGTACACTCGAGTCACGCGTCAACGCAAACAAGATCTAAGCATTCATACTGCTACTACTAAATGATAAATCAGCTACACCTTGAGCAGCTTGTCAAAAAACTCCTGTTAAGGAATTCGATAAACTTAATTAAGGTGAAGTTCAGTTAGGCACTGTGTGAGGTCATTTCAATCGAGATATGCACCTTATATTTGATATTATTTCGATCATACTAATAGTCATTCTCGGCATATTATCGTGGAAAACTTTTTTTGAATTCCAGAAAGGCTCTTATTTAGCGGTAAGCAACCAGAGGATCAGAACCTTAAACAGAGAAAAGTAAAAATTCAATTAGAATTAGTCTTATCATTGAATCATAGATCGACTCAGCTAAAACACCGGCCCGAAGCGATGACTCTGAGTAATTGTTATTATTATAGGATCATTCTCACATAAAGATGATTTAAGGCCTACCAGATTTATGATTGATATCATAAGTAAATCACCGCTTGTATAAGTGTATTTGAGAGATGGTGGCTTTTTTGGTTCTCTCTTCCACTCGGTTGAATCGAATTACGTTTTAACTGTTGATTCCACCATTTTTATTTTTAATGTACGAATCTTAATCTCAATTTTTCATGACGGACTAAAAAATTAAGAGATTCTTACAAGTTAGCATAGAGTTATCAGAGAGGATGGCTGAAGGATGGAATAATGAACTTTCTCTTTCCAGGCTTTCGGAAGTCCTATTTTCATGATTTCTAATATCATCTGATCTGATATTACGTTCCCACTTTTCCATTAGTTCCTATATCTAAGGATTTCAACATAAAGTAGGTAGAGGAATAGCTGATTTCCTGCTCTACTGTAGATCATTAAGGGATATGAGTAGCGTGAGGTATAACCAACACTGGCCTTATGTCAGGGAATTCTGGCATATAATCATCCGCAGCTGCAGTAGTGTAATGTGAAAACGAAGAAGAAGCTGTTCTTGTAGGATCGGGGTTTTTCAGACTCGAGGTAATTATTGGTGTTGGTGATGGAGTTTTGGGGGTACCAATATCAAGGCAACTAGATGCAAGTGTTTTTTCGAACACAGTCCTTTGAGAAGTGGGTGAGAATCCTTTCCTCAGATAATTGATGTGTGCAACTGCGTGTGCGTAAGAGCCAAAAGTGGTATCCAAACTTTGACTAACGAGTAGATTACATGTCCCATCGATCAGACTGGGATCAAGCTCAGCAGGATCAATATCAGTATTGTTTGACCGTCGAACACTATTATGGTATTCAAGTAGGTTGGCAAAGACTGCTAGCTCAAAATCATATCCAGTCCCTGCATGCATAATCGTTACACCACCCTGAAAACGAACTCTGAGGGCGGCGGCGAACTCAGACCTCCCAGATCTCACAATAATGGGGAGACTATGTACAGGTCCTTGTTCACTTATGACTATTAGCTTTTTCAAAAAACTCAGAGTGAAAAACGCACAAGTTATCATCGAGTATTTTCCCACGTAGTGGATCAACGTATAGGTATGATCCTTCAGGAAATGAAAATTCAAAGCCAATAGACATATCTAGATTGTCTCTCGCATGAGAAGAGAAAACTAAATCAATAAAAAGAACGAATCCTATGGAAAAATCGTTGCTTAACGCCATTCCATAAGGACTTTCTGACATGAAGATAGGAAATTCATAAGCCAACCGATCATTAGCCAAAACATCTAAGGCAAAAATGCCTCCGAAATCGCCAAAAGAGAGTTTCAAGTTCAAGCCGAAAGAGTCAACGATTGTGTTAACGGGGTGTTTGAAAAAATTTAACAGTTTTTTTCTAAAGCTTTTTTCTCTTAAGAGCTGTGAAGTAGTGAGAGTTAACTCGCCCCATGTCTCACATTGAACGCATGTCACTTTCAGAGACGGAAGACTACATTTAGTCAATATCAATCCATTTTGGTAAGCTCTTACTCACAAATCTATCATGGCAGAGTCTTTCAAGGAGAAATTGAAACTCTGAAATGCCAGTTCTTTGTCAACCTTATCTCGTGGCTCCAACGCTGCACTTCTTGGTGCGAAAGGCGTGGGAGTAGGAGGGAAAAGAAACGCCTCGCCATCTGAAATTAGGAAAACAGCCCACACGACAAAATTAGAGAATAGAAGCATAAGTGAGATGACATGAAATATGCATAGAAAATAGATTGCTTATCAACGAGAGAAAGAAGCAACAAGAAAAAAAGGAATTGAGGTGAAGAGAGAGAGGTTCATTATGTAAAATGATTCTACAATAGAACTAATTTCCTTGAAACTCGGTTCAATAAGCTGGACGATCCGAATATATCTTATAACTCTCATCCTTACTAGGAATAAGAGTCTCGAATAATGGGATAAGCTGAGATTTCCAGAGGAGCCAGCCATCTCAAACAATTTGATGGAGAAAGACAAATTGCAACTAGCCAGCCAGCAAGCCAGCCAGCCAGCCAGTTATCCAGTCGTACATTCATACTGCAGTCTGCATCGTTTCATAGACTGAACATGACTCTAAGTACGAGCTGAAAATTGCGGATGGAAGATGAACGGGGTAGATGATTTCACCATGACTACAATTATAAATACAATTGACTCATTTCCCCTAGTCATGCAAGCAAGTAGACAGACAGGCTGGTACCTTAAAGTAGGTAAGAAGATAAGCGAACTTAGAACCCCTCAAGATCTGGCGCAGCCCACAGCAGAGATGTCTCAACCGTAATTAACCAACCCACTAATTACTTTGTCAACCTCAGGAATTAAAAAACTTTAACCTTTTCGCACAACAAGAAAAATATTTGATTTGGATCCCTTTCGGCCGCGTAAAGAGCGCTCTAAATCTAATTCGGGTGCCAGCGAAAAGCGGATGTCAAAGGCAACTTTGTGACAACTAAAAATGATCTGTGTAGTTGGGAAGCGATTGTTAGTTTTCCAAATTAGGCTAGTCGCTTGCCTGCCTAGGCCGAGGCTGACAAAGTGAGGCCGATCACTCCGGTTGATGGTAAGATAATTGTGGAGAACGCCCGTCAGAAAGTCGTATTAAAGGTATTACATGATACAATCACGCGGTAGGCTTATTTGAATGTCTCATAATGATACAATAAACGTTTACAATCAACACAACTCTTAGCTTCTCGTTCCTAAGAAAATTTAACTTTATGTATGGTCATGTACCATTGTCTATCTCTGCTATAACAATCCCTCACATGATCATGTTAGAATGCCGATAGATGGTGCTCCATTACTCCATAGAATCTCCAAGGACTCTCACATAAATATATAGGCATAATCACAAAGTTGAAACTCTGAAAAACACATTAAAATTATGACTCAAATCTGCGGCAAAAGCTTGTTACGATCGTTCATGAAGAGACGTGCTCATGAGGGTCTAATGGTAATTATTAAGGATTTCGAATATCAGGTGGCATTAAGTGGGATAGTCAAATTTACGAAATGTAGCCATTAACAATTCTATTAAAATCGCTAGTCTTATTCAAGATGCCTCTATGTCAATTCATTCCTAAGTAAGAAATGGATTTTACTTGAATATTTGCACCAATAACCCAAATCAGCAAGAAAATCCGACCTGGAATTAATGAAGATATGGACATCAAGTTGTCTGTGGATAATGTGAAAAAAATACAGAAGCAATGTTCCGAGAGTTCAAACCAACAGGTCGCACAACATTTGGAAAGTAATCAAGAAGTGCTCTAAAATAAGCTGAGAAAATTCGTCTTGATTGCGTTGGTGACTTCCACTAAAATTCATGTGGATGAGAACGACTATGCTGAGCTATATTTCAATGAACTAGATGAAGGAAAGTTAGACTTTGACGTATGGCGACCTGGCATCGAAGTTTGGCTCCATCCATAATAATGTGGATTGGTACCACATAGATGAGTAACGAATTAAGTATTTCATGCGCTATCTTGCTGGGAAGGCTTCAAAACAAACAACTCCGCTCTTAAAATTAAGTAACCCTAAGAGGTTTGGGAATTCTTAAAGTAATGTTCGACCATCCAGAGAATTAGTACGGCGGGGGACGAAGACAGCGTTTCTACCTGTGCGTGGTGTCCCCTAAGAGCCTGGAGTTTATCTTTAGAGTCAACAGAAACACGCATCACTTGGTCGAGGAAAAGTCACCCACACGAGTTTCCTGAGCGTACCCAGCTCCCGTTATGGCGATGATGGATTAGGCTAAGCTGGCTCCTTTTGCTACGATGAATTCTCACAGTTTACAGATATTCTGATGTTATACTATCTCTCGAGGAAAGAGCACCGCTCCCTGAGCGCCGGCGGTGTCGGTCTAAGGAGAATATCTGGAATATGAGATATTAGGGAGATACAGATGGGGATACGCACCTCGTGTGGCTCTGGTGTCTAGGTCTCGCCGCTTGGGCTGCAGGTTTTTTGAGATTTTTTCCCGCGTATACAGTTTCGATTGCTGCTCTTTTAAGTTTTTTTTGTGCAGAAGGTTCCGTAGAAATGGTGGTTGAATTCTACGGGTAATTACTGAGTCAAGGCGGCTACTCGTGATGGATCATGCCAATCAATACATCTGTGATCTTAGGTTTGTGGTAAAAGGGGATAGGAGCACTGTAAAAAGTGTAGCCCGGGTCAGAGAGGGGCTCTATTGTTATAAAAGTCTTGGACTCAAGACAGTACAAACAGATCAAAAAATAATTAGTATGGCGACCCGGATAGAAAACGAAAGGCTGAGGACGTGGGAGATAATTTGCGCATGACATACCCGGAATCCTGTGGCACCATGGGCGATCCAGTCTCGTACGCACGTTTCTAAGCTGATGTGGAAGACTTTGCTCTGAGTAGAAGGCAACCTTTAAGCACCTTATTTCTCCGACGCTCCAGAAAACGCTGGCGTTGTATTTCCTCGAAGAAATTTTTAACTATACAACCATCGTTTACTTAACTACGTAAATACAAATATCAATGGCTATACGAGCCAAACTTGATGCTGAAAAGAATGCAAGCGGATCAAATAGAGCCTGTGCAGGATCTTCCAATGATTTGAACATCAGTGCATCTCTATACAAAGTCAAACAAGAATAGACGTGTGCCCAAAAAAATGATTAATATTTCTACTCCTAGTAAAGAACGATTTGAAAGAGCTATGAAAGAAAAACTCTGTTTGATTTGATGGAAATCGGGACATTATTGAGGATATGGTAGAGCGTATTCCACGGGCCCAAGGCCACTCATAGCCTCTTGGGAAAAACTGAGTTCAATCTTTTACCGGGAGAAATCCATCAATAAAGGGCGCCTAGAAGCTTGGATAATAATTTTCAACGTCCCAAAAGGGTCTTCAGCTTGTGTTTTCAAGCAATGGTTTAAAAATCTCGCCATACCTGATATCATGGCAATCAAACCTTGTAATCGATACAAAATGGATAAGACAGGTATTTTAGAATGTAAAAAATCAAGTGGTCTCGTACTTGAGATCATCTGGGGGTAATTGTATGCGGAGGAAACAGCTTGGGTTGCGTGCTTGGACATTTATCGTTGAGTATACCTCCGCCTAAGTTATTGCCTTACCCCTACTGATAATATTTCAGGAAAGGCATGTTCAATAGAATTAATTCCCGCTGGACTTGACTCCGTATAAACTTTAGATGTTTATAGCCTCAGAAAATGGCAGGACATCTGATTCCATAGTCATTGAGTGGTTAAAAGAGGTCTTCGTTCCCTCTATTGTATCAGAGGATTCTCAAGAGAAGAGATTATTCATCCTGGACGGTCAAAGAAATCATGAGACAACAAAATTTATGCTCAACTGTTTCGAGAACAATGTCAATCTACCTTTCTCCCCGCTACGTATACCTCAGATTCTCTACCCTTTTGATCAGTCAGCCATTTGCCTCTTGAAAATGGCATCGTAGAAATATGGTATAGATGTAAGTTGGTTGAAGTCAAGAGGTGTCTATTAGGGGACAGATGTTCGTGAACTTTTGATCTAATAGTGAAGCATTAAAGAGGCAAAAGTTTAAGGACTCAGAAAAGGAATATTTCTCGGTCAAATTGTCCTCAACCTGTCATCCTAGGAAGAGGAGTACAAGAAGTTGTAGCAGTAACTAGATCAATTAAATAAAACACCGCACAAGAGAGTATATTTCTCTAAGCTGGGAATTTGCAAAAAAAAAAAATCAAATATTTAAATCCGTGGCAACGAAGAAAAGTTATTCCTTAACGAGTCATTAGATAAAATGGAAGGTCAGGTCAATAAGGTTGTTCGATGTTGCACTAATAATGACCCTCAAGCTACATAGTCGGGAAATAAGGTAAGTCCCATTTATGGTTTTTGATCTGGGGCATGATATCATTTAGGGGAGGAGATGGATTGAGGAATATGGTGTGACAGTGGACTGGTAACCTGCATCAATATCCAGATCTAGAATCAAAGAATAAACGCGAGATTCCCATGGATATAAACGGATATACATTCGCGAATCCAGAGTCGTGTGAGACAAAAATGAGATATTAAATCATCCAGACGACGAACGTATGTGTGGGACTAAAAAGCTGACTCGCAAGGTAAATATCAGAGGCGAACAACGTTGGACCAGTTCCTCCGAACCCAGACATGTCGATCTAATGGAATGCTCCCCATCTATAATCAAGAATTATTTGCCATTATTAGAGGGAAAGAAACAAACAACATGAAGACTAGAACTACTCGGAATCCGGGGCACTGAGCCATGCACCATAATACCGATCATCGTCGGCTGGAGTATTCGATGACCAAACAAATGTTGAATCAACATCAGGCAGGTGGGGTATCACTAATATCACCAGACAATGGCATATTGACGCATGACCCAGGAATGGAAAACACGATAGCAGATTCACGATCGAGGACTGCTGTGGAGTTATCCACTTCAGAATTCCGGCCGGAAAATGAAAGTGAATGAATAGTTTTCAAAAACGTGCAACGTGAAGTCGTTGTGATGGATATAGAGACAGCAAATTCCCTGCTACAGAAAATTGAGCGATGCGGCTCGAGAAATCAGGACACAGCACTTCAATTCCTAAGCTGGCTTCAGACTCAGCCCAATAAATGGAATCCTCGACGTAAAGGATTTCTCGACGAAAGGGCACATTATACGTTACAGTCACGAGAAGTTTCTAGGCCTTTGAGATTGACAGAAAGAGAAAGGCTTAACAGTGGTGATGCAAATTTTGGTCAAAGACCGTTTTTCGATATCGTTGTTCATCAAACCAAAAAATCCTTTCCTCAATGATGATCATCCCTAGGAACGTCATCATCCCCCCAGATCCTTGGTATTAAAAGACTCGCACATACACTATGCAAAATGATGTCCAGGTCAACAGGCAACTTTTAACTCACGAATTTATAGCGTCCATCAAACATGTTGAAACATGTTAAAAAATGGTAAATGGATTGTGTAGTATCTGGAAGTTCATTCTTCAAATTTATTGGTCACGAATCTATTTGGGACAAAAATTGTGGCCGGGAGAAACTGACTTGGCATCCCTTATAGCAATCGATTTGATTTTACCTTGGGTAAAAGGATCGAATTACTCAACTCCTTGGTGAAGAAAAATCTTGCAGGACTATCAGGAGCGAGAGTGAGCTTTAATCCTTTAAAAGTGTGGTCGCTAATGTATCAAAGACCCTTCCCAAAAATACTCAGGCCACAAAAAGGGAGGTGTTTGTTACGGGCTGCGCCTTGTGTTTCAAAAACTCAGGCGAATACGCTACACTAAGCCCCGGTTGTGGACGGAAAGTTCCGGGCAGTAAGTGGTAATAGTTTCAGCACAAGCATGGTCTAAT
>JAATOF010001143.1:0-20915 GCA_013170925.1 Podosphaera leucotricha | reverse complement strand
GGAGATAATTTTAGGATCTAGCATTCCATGTCAGGCCTGACCTTTGCCCCTGACTGCATAACATATATTACTACCAGGCTGTCGTTCTGGCGGAAACATGTGCTTGCATACTGAGTTATACTGAGCCATGTACTGCCAAGCACGGTGAGACAAGCTGCAACTGGCATCTAAAGAAACGACATAGCTTCCTGACACAAACTATTTCAACACAGTCATCATCGCTACCTGAAGGTGCTAGACACCGCTGTGCTGTTTGACTGGCAATTTCAGTTAGTATCAAGCTAGAGCGTTCAAATTGCTTTGTTTCAGTGACGTTCAGATTCCTGTTTTTGACTCCTCTTTGAACTAAAGAGACCTTCAAGCGAAGATCAAGAACTTCTCGCAGAAATCCGTGTACTAACGTGTCAGTACGCTGTTTACAGAGGCCCCGAAGCTAGCTCATCTTCAGTAAGTGATTCTTCAGTAAATGATACAAGTAATCAATGGCAAGCTCTGAATCTCTACAGCACTCTAATTCGCTAGTACTTCCTTGGTCAAGACCATACAAAAGTCAATTCGTCAAGCCACGCAAGATTCCAGAACCCATCATAGATAATACCTACTACAACTACTTTTGAAAGCCATTTTTTAACCCGAAGTGCCAAACTGAATCTCTACCAATCATCGAATGACTAAAGCTCGTGGCTACGATGCTGTGCGTCGTAGATGACCAAGATTGTGGCCTTCTTGATCTTTTTGTGGGCTGTGAATTTCATTTTACAGCCTACTTACTGTGATAGTCCGTAGATTTAACAAGAGTTTTTTTGGCAGTAAGACTTGAGTGAACTGCAAAAAGAACAGAGGATACATCGGGTAAATTCATATACTTCATAATATTCACGCGGCTTAGATTCCAAAAATTTGGGTATATCATCGTACTTTTAAAATATCTTTTGGTAAAATTTGACCATAACTGAATTTGGAGCCAAAATTGTCGTGATTGTCATCCCAAAATTCAACAAGAAAGCCTGTCTCTTCCAGCATAGCCCTAGTGGCATACACCGTGGATCGGAATCCCCGCTCTATAGTACCGTTCTGATGTGATGAATAAGGAGCAGTATTTTCAATAACAACGCCGTTATCTCTTTTTCAACTTCCTAGAACTTTTAAATTTTCGCCTGCATTATCACATCGGGCCGCCATAATTCTGCATCCACCTTGCCTTTCAACGAGTTTTCCCCACTCGTCAAGTGCTTGAATTATTTTAGATTTATCTTTCAGGAATATCACCCACCTCTTCCTTGTGTAGCTATCAATTATTACGGCAAAAAATCTGTGGCCATTAATCGAAGTGGGAAAGGGGCCCGCGATGTCGATCGAAATAAGGGCTAACTTTGCATCTTTATGTTCTGCTAACCTCTTTCACCAAAATTTCTTCATCTTGGTGGTTAAACAGATATCAAATAACTTTAGACTTGGAGGAATGTGTATAGGGCGATCGATGTCACTGATTGTATGAAGCAATGAAATTACGCGTGGGCCTGCATGACCACATCTGCGATGATGGAGCCAGTATCTCTCACTTCGTCGTTTCTCAAGTATTTCTGCTCGCGAGTAGAGTCGCTTACCATCCCCAACAATTTGTGCACCAGTTAATGTTGGATTAGTTACAGGTTAGATAGTTTGCATTTCTACGTCAGTAGATGGAGTGAGATCTTGACAGCACAACGCTCGCTCACTGGGGCCAGCAATATGGTTAACTTTATTTGAACTCAAGCTCGCTTGATTGAACGGCCTTTTGGCTCTTTCCAATGTGTAATTTGTTTTTCCGATTTTCGGACGTCTTTGGCATTACTTTTTTGATCTTCAGATTTAATCGCAGCCCATACGTCCTTACTACACGCGATGGAGTCGAATAATTCTCTGTCAAGTGTTCAATAATTGACGGGTGTAATATCGAGCAGAGGCATCATGTTGTTCGAACTTTTCTTTCTTCTCTTCGCTGAATGTAATAGTTTTGCTATTGGGGTCTAGTACGTATTCCCTTAGTGACCGTTGAAACACATGTAAACACTCGCATGCTTTTAGCCATAATTCTTGATTCTCGAAAAACTAGCGGGAGTTGTCATCATCTAATTGTATACTTGGTGGCTTTATGCCAGCTCCAACAGTAGGGTTGTCCATTGTAGGAAAAATGTGCTAATAATTGGTTGTTTATTTGGTAGTTTTCAGGGTAAATAAACTATAAGAAATCGCTAGATTCAAAAAAAATAGAGAGATAGCTGCGAGAAAAAAGCTTACAACATTTTCTAGCACCCTTAGACCCGAGTCTCTTAACTATTAAAATAATAGTCACACGCAATGGATAAGCGAGTAATATGGGAGAAGGATAAATTGTATCTACATAAAATCTTACGACTGGCTCAGAGTAGAAGAATTCTCATCTTACTTATACGCGTACCACTAGCGAGAGCTATCTACAGCGCTAAGGCGTTAAGGCCAACCTCTAGAACAACTCCTTTTTAACATGTTCCGGAGTAGCTCTTGCCGGGTAGGGACGCCGTGCCGAAGTTGAAAGTCTGGGATAAAAGTTATTCCGGCATTATCTATGAAGGTATAAATAAGCTAAAATTCGGTTCGTATAAATACTATGATATACCCTGCCCGTATCCCTGCAGACGCTAGTCCTGCACACACAGGTAATTCACACTTATAATAATGTACATCTGAGTACAAAGATCTTAATTCAATTACCTATGCCACACCCCACTTTGATTTTGGTTTCGCTGGAGGCTCACCAACTAAGGTTGGTGCACCCCACTTTTTCCCACACTTTTATAAATTTTACGCAGAAAACTCCCATATATTCACAGGCAGCTTCTGATTGATTGTAGATATTTTTTTAGTTGAAACTTTTAGAGTTGGGTGATATATGAGAGTTTTCTGCGTAAAATTTATAAAAGTGTGGGAAAAAGTGGGGTGTGGCATAGGTAATATGTTGATAATGGTGAGAATGATTAAGCTTGAGATTCCTTTTCTCATACATCTAGTAATGTTTTTTTTGTCAACTAATATACATGACTACACCAAGTAGGCTTGTTTCAGTTCTTTTATGGGGTTCAATGAGCGAGTACCAGGAAAATCAGAGACTCCATTCCTATCGATACGTTAATTAAATGCTCAAACAATAGGTGACATCAATGATACAAATACCTCAGTAAGCAGGGAATTGCACCCCAACTTCAACAGTAAGTGTCTGACCAGGGTAGAGTGGTAAAATACCTTGCTCATATCCCAGAATTAAGTCTTGCATGCTATGTCAGTGACAAGCTAGAACGAGAGTTAGAACGATCTGTTGGATTCCAACCAGCGGGCGTTCCATAAAGAACGGGATAGGTGTCCACGCTATTCGGCCTCTTCTAAGATGATTAATCCAGACATTTTACCGCTAAGCTATCCGACCCATTCCTTAAAATTACAAGCTATGGTCAAAGAGGCTACCTGATCTTTGCGTCAGGGAATGTTGACAGATCTTCATCAGTCACGTGATATTGATCATTGTTGCAAGGATAATATTCTATTACTTTACGTATCTAGTATTATGGTGAAGAAGAGTCAACCATATGATATTCCCCCTTACCTTTGATTTACTTCTAAATTTTTGGTGTTTTGATGTGAGGTTAATCGCACTATTATTAGAATCATTATTATTTCGTCAGGAGAGATATAATGAGATCCATCCCTAGATTGTGTCCGAAGTCTGAAATACGCATGGATAACAACGGATGTGGAAAATTCCGATATTCTATACAATATACTACAACTTATCATTCAGCTCTGGCGTCTGTACCGCGCGGCACGGCTTGGTCTCTACCGATGATTCTCTGATGTGACATTGAAATTTTTCAAAATTCTATTTTGGATGGTTTCCTTTCAGACGGACCCCATACGCTACAACATATTTGATGAATAGTGAAAAATTGTTACACCTAGGTTATTCTGAAGATAATTATATACAAGATTAAGTAAGGTAAAGAAAACAATACTTTGCTGTACTGGAGTACCAGCACATTTCTATCTTCCCAATATTATCTACTATTGTGTATTCTAATTTTTCTTATTATTTCTTATTTTTCTGGGCCACAACCACAAGGCGGTAGGTATGCAGACCCGCGATAGCCGCACAATGATTTTCGGAAAACCTGTTCATCTTGAAATCTGGCGCTAAGAGTACGGTACGATGATCGGCAAGCGTCAGGGGAGGAAGGGAAGGGCCCATCGGCAATTTCCTTATCGCCCTCTCATCAAGATTGAATTACACGTGACTTATAATATCATTCAATGCAAAAAATTTCCTCTTCAGAAGACATCGAACGCGCATGATTAGCTGAGTCACGGACGCCTGTTCCATTATTTGTTTGCCAATAAATTGTTCCCTTCTTGAGTTCATAACCCTTCGTTGTGCGTGTGCGAATTACCCTTTTCTCCTTGTCCCTTAAATCCTTCTAGATCCTACAACTTCTGCCTTGTACTTTCGACAACCTCTGAGACATAGCTGTTCAATTGATCTCAAAAATGTCTTCTCCTCTCGCCGCAGTCCCAGGGGTAATTGGGCCCATCTCTCTCTCTCCATGGGCCAACTTTGATAAAGTTTGGACAGCTGTCATGGGCTATCCAGCTGATCAGTTCGAGTTCATTCCTGGCATAACACGCATGTCGACTCTACCCGAAGCATTAACAATGTGTTCAGTTTACTTGGTAGTAATTCTTGGAGGGCGAGAGCTCATGAGGAATCAGCCTGCTTTCAAATTCAACACTCTCTTCAAACTACACAATCTCGTGCTCACTTTAGTGAGCGCCGGTCTTTTGATTCTCTTTATTGAGCAATTGATACCAACATTGTGGAAATACGGACTGTATAATAATATCTGTGGTACTCCGGGTTGGACACCACAGCTCGTCACGCTCTATTATGTGAGTCCTTTGTCCATGTGAGATGATCCCGGCTAACAAGTGGATTAAGCTCAACTACTGTACTAAGTATCTCGAACTTCTTGATACAGTCTTTTTAGTTCTCAAAAAGAAGCCACTCAGTAAGTCTCTAAAGCCATGATTCTAAATTTTGGTAGCTAACTTGAAAATTACCATAATAGCATTTCTGCACTGCTATCATCACCCAGCCACTGCTCTTTTATGCTTTACCCAATTAATAGGTCATACCTCTGTTTCATGGGTCCCAATCACTCTTAACTTGACCGTCCATGTCGTCATGTATTGGTATTATTTTCAAAGTGCTCGAGGAATCAGAGTAGCTTGGAAAGAATGGATCACTCGCTTACAAATTTCTCAGTTTGTAATTGACCTTGGTAAGGCTCCCTGCTACTCTAATATGATCTTCACACTTGTCCTTTTCTACTCACTCTTGATAAATTCTAAATTTTTGTAGGCTTTGTCTATTTTGCGACTTATGACTACGTCGTGCACACCAACTTTCCTTCGTTCCCTCATGTTGGAGAATGTGCTGGTGAGTTATGGGCAGCAGCTGCCGGTGACTTAATTCTTCTTTCCTACTTAATACTATTTATCTCGTTCTATATCAGTACCTACAGGAAACAATCTACCTCTAAATCTGCGGCAAAGAAAGCTTCAGCCATTGCACAAGAAGTTGAAATACAGAAAAAAGCGATAAAATAATCAAACGGCAAAACAGTGATCCACAAAGTGAATACGAGGCATGTCTAACCAATAGAGGGAATCAGACTAAAATTCCGGCGCAGGCCTAGCCGGGAGTTGTTTAAAATAATCGGCCGATACAAAAATACACAGTATAATGAGACCTTACTGTCGGTACTATCAATGATGGAATGTTTGTGCTGCGGCAATAGGTTTAAACCTTTGCATGGCTTGACGCCCTATTCTTTTGCTCTGATGAATCAGTATATAAGTTTCAAATAGCATGAAATAATGACAAATCTTTTCATTAACGTATCTCTGGTCAGAGGTATGTGCAATTGAACAGCACCACCAAATGCCAACGCTGTCTTATTCGTACATGTGTCTAAAACCCTACGTTCAATAACCTACAAATACATGAGGAACATCCTTCGCACAATCTAGTTTACCACGGCTAAAAGGGAAGGCTATGCGAAATTCGGTATATCATACATATTATGTGTTGAAAAAATATTAAAAACTGTATAGGTTCTAATTTACCTTTACCAAATTTTGAAATTAGAGTGGGTCATTCAACAAATCGTAGTTGACATGAGCCACTTATCCTTAATTCATAATAACAAGTACTACCTGTGTGTAACATTTGACACCTTCCCGATACTCTACTTACCTATGTGAGATCAACAAGATATCCGTTCCGCTCACTGGCCGCATAGGTACCACCCAGGAAAACAACTTACTAGTATAGTACACTCTTTGATCGCGAGATCATCCATCGCCCGATAAAATTAGACTGGACAGGCCATGCGACAAGCATCATGGATGAATGAGTATGGGGAAATCTATGTCGTAGGATTATCTGAATATAGATAGAAGTGACCATCCGTGCGCGTCGTTTGAAGCAGCCAATGTTGCAAAAAAGTGTTTAGCAGGGAAAATCATGTCGCGCAACGCAGCCAGCTGATCCCATCTATAAATACTCTTCGCTTAATTTCTATCGTGCACTGCATTGAATCTATCTGATCTGATCATTTCTCGCTCTTGTAATGAGGCGAGATAATGTAGCTTCGATCCGATTTTTATTTAACCTTTATCCGGCAGATAAGTGTACAGCATGAGCATGACATGAGCATGGGAGACTAACTGTACATGTACACATGGTAAGGTGCATCCACTGACACTTATAATCCTAAGTCTGCTGCTGAGTTTACTGTTGTCTTGCCGATAGTCCCGATATGTTCAACTAACGATTCAGTCAGGCATTGGTTGTTGAATTTATGTCTTTGTGTGGGGGAAATCTTCAAGGTCTTCAACATAGTCTACATGTATGATTATCATTTTCAACGTTCAACCAATTACATATAAAAATATATTGATACCCATATCATTACGTAATACTTAGTCAGCAGATTGTTCATGGATTGGAGTCAACTACGCCCATGTTGGAAATCGTAGGAGAACTACAGTTAAGGAAGGATAATTTTTTTTTTGTTAATCCATTTTCATCCTGTCTAAGTCTAAGACTATTGTAGGATGTGCATTTCTCAAAATGCCAGTTCTAAATACATACATCAACTTTGAATGTGTTCAATTTTCAAATCTGTTATTTTCCTTCTGCCATTCGTCCCGTCTTCTTGAAGACAGACGATCAATCAACTTGAGAAGACTACCTCAAGATATGAAATTTAAATAGAAATGGCATGTTAATCCAACAAAGCGTCAATATTCATCAACAAGAATTAAGTGACGGCGCTGAGGAGAAAGAAATACGAAGGAACATTGTTGCTCTGACTTGAAACGAAATTACGTCGGTACAACATCTGTCCTGGCCTCAAATCTGTCTTATATCAACCCGATCGGACCCGTGGATTAAATATCAGTATGTAGATATCGGATGTGAAATATGACTGTCGATATCACGTAAATATTAATCAGACTATAGTTATTGCGGTTTAATGTTATTGGGTCACTAAATGTCTCTAGGGGTTCTGGCTATAACTTCATTGAGACTATTAAGACTATATCACATAGGTTGTCTTCTCTGTCCCTTCGTATCATAGGTCCTGGCTATTTTTGCCTTCATCTCTCCATTCAATACGTTACCTGTAAGCGCTTCCTGAGTAAAGTGGCTATCGGGGCTCCATAGACAAGGCCGCGAAGAAAACTTTGATCTTCAGATGTATCGCTTAGCGCTAGTGCGTGCGTGGTACAGGGATTCTCAATTGTGGGAAAATGTTATTTTTCATTCAAATCAATGCAACTAACTCATGCGTCCTTACATTTGAATTCCCATACTTTGCTGTCACTAAGCTGGTGCTTAAGATCAAACTTGAGTCCCCCAGCTTGTATTACATATGCCTTGAGATCTATATTTTATGCTACTTACCGGCGTTAGGTCGGTAACTCCTGACTTGGACTATACATTTCAACACCCTTCATGGCATGTTGAGTTATTCACGTTGTACAGTATGTAGCCTGCATACAAAAAACTTTCAAAAAAGGAAAAAAGGAAATGAAAAAAAGTGTCTGACGCACCAGCACCAAAAAGCTCGGCAAAATTTCGCCCCAAACTACAAGAAGAAACGAAGTATCCATTGTCACGAGAAATAAAACTTGTATTGCAGTCATGATGTGGACGTGAATGGAGGGTGCTCTAGCAAAAAAGTATTGTAGCAACCGCTTGAAGGTATGTAATGATCCTAAAAACTCGAAAACAAAAAATTCACACGGTGTTACAAATGAATTGATTACGATCGAACTGGTTGTGTTAGTGAAATTAATCTACTGAATAACTGTCCTGAAGAGCTTGCACAACAATCTTACATATCTGGACAACACTGAAAGATCATTGCTGCCAACCCAACCATCAGCCATGCATAGTACCTACAACGCTAGGTAATTATCATGAAGAGAAATGGTTAGAATGGAGAATACATGCTGCAAAAATAACATGTATAAATAGTTAGCTGGCGAAAAGTTGCCCAATCACCACCGTCAAGACGTTTTCTCTGATGGATCAATAAATGATAATTCTAATCAATCGATCTTCTTCTTCAATGATGTGTTGTTACTTTAAAGGGCAAACTTTCAGAAATATTAATCCTGTTATGCTGACGTTCAAGAGGAGAGCAAATACCAACGAAGCACGGTAAATTACAATTAACTCCAGAGGTTAATCACTTCAAAGAAGCAAGAAACTAGAAAGAAGACCAATAATTCTGAAGATCCATGTCCAACTCTTCCAGAATAGCAACCTTCTGGAAGCAATTGACCATTAAAGACACATAAGAAGTGTTATCTATCTGTCAGATGTCATCTTTTCAAAAAATGTTGGATTCTAGAGCTATTTTGCCAATGACTGATTAAACCCAATAAGTCAGAGAGAACTTCCATGTAAAATCTGGTATGTAATCAACCAAGTAGGAAATAGCGTCATTTCTTCATTGTTGTGGAATGGAGGAGATTCTTTGTGTAAAAGTGGATCATCTGTTCACACAGAATATGATGTGTATCCCACATTTCAATAATAACCCAATATTTGCAGAAAAATTGTGTGAGCACGAGATGAAGGGGCACAAAATACATGTGTTTAACAAAATAACCAGTTGACTATCAATAAACAATACAGTAGTCTTGTTTATTGTGACCACCACACCTTGAAAGCATATTATAGCAAGGCAAATACAGCTAGTCAGAATTCTTCAAAGCAATATCTTACGGAAAGGCTCAATGATTATTATATTTATGATGCTAAGAATACTACACCATAGCAGAGTCTAAGCCTGACGACTCATGATCTCAAAGGATCCAAGAAAAAAATCGATCATCATCTTTTTTGGCCAATACATTGGTTTCAGCTATCCATTCAAGCCCAATTTCATAAGAAGAGTATCAAGAGTATCATTACTTCATCGGAAAATCCATTTCACCACCCAGAAAAAAGGATTTGCTAGGCCTTGTAAAGTATTGCAGATGGAAAATTCTATCAATCAGCGACGAGAGGAAAAGAAAGCAGCAACGTGCCCAACCTAATTCCATGATTTCAATCGATACTGTACGTGTAAGGCTAGTTTAGTTCCTGAATCTGTAGCAAGTAATCGACTCTTCCTGTATATCGCAGACGACGAGCGTTACGAAGCTCGACAGAATATATCGGTTCCACTTCGATCAGGGCACCACAATCTCCATATTCTGCTTTTTGTGATCTGGCGCCAACGTTGTTGGGAGATTTGAGGGAAAAGAGTTTGTATTTGATTCATTGACCTGCTTTGGCCTCGGATGACTCCTTACTCCGACCGGTCTTATTTCTTGATTAAGCACAGACTTCATGGATGAAGATTTCCGAGGAATTCTCCTGGTCACGCTCACGCGCTTCAGAAATAGGTAGGGGTTGAACGTCGATACAACATTGAATCATAAAATATCTGGAATGTCGATGAGCATGGGGTTGCTTTGTGGATGGATTTGTTCGGATTCAAGAGTCTTTGCAAGCTCGGAAAAGAGACGTACACTTGTCCAACCCCCCAAATCGCGCGAATAGCTTTAACTATTTGAGTCAGTCTGCGCTACTGGCAGCGACGGCAACTTATAATCAGTCACCTTAGATTTCAGGTGACTCTCCTGAATAGTGACTCTCCTGAATAGCAATTTACTGCGTCGGAAAATGAATGGACAAAATTATACCCTTGTAACGTGGCTTCAATAAATATTTATTCCAGAAACCAGGCTATCTATCATCCATCGACATTTTGTTATTGATGGTCATGGCAGTTACATGCATATCAAAATGTTACAAATAAATTTGTGACTGAGATCCCTCAAAAACCCTGTCATTCCAACTACTCCTAGACTTCAACCACATTTTCTGTACAATGATTGCGATTTACAAATCAAATTTTTGCAATCCAACATTTTAAGAGTCATTCGTTTCATTGATATCATTTACAAAATCACCCGCCTCAATTTGAACTCGACAAATCGATTCAATGTCAACAACTTAGAACTTGGGTCTTCTACGTTTTCTTACTCGACCTGCCTCAACCTGTGACTTAAATGCTTCAATTTTTTTTGGCTGCTGCTATTTGGCAGTCCTTTTCATTAAAGCTTTTTTTGAATTATCCGAAAATGCAGACGCCGAGTATTCTGGACATACTTACCCTCGTTTAATAATCTCAACTAACCCCGAAATTCATCATTCTTTCTTGGATTCAACAAACGCACTGGTGAAGTTTCATTTGCTATTTTCTGATTAGATTTTACGCTTATTTGTTCTTGGGGTGTCTTAATAGTAGGTTGGGGGGGTATAGTTGTGTTGTGGAGCATCAAAGGGCCCATGAGTGGTTTTGCGACGCTAATAGACCATAGTCCCGTCCACTTCCATCCACTGATGATATTACTGCTAGTTAATACTGCCTGGCGTGCCTTCCTGTAACATGTAACCAAATTCTTGCCTACAACTGTACCGGCATCCCATTCCGCAACTATTCCAAGCTCTTTCTAATATGCAGCTTTGAGAGGACTAAAGACGGTCTGATCGAGGGACTAGAAGACGTGAGATGTATGAGATGGATGGAAAACCAAGTTGACGTTATTCTGGAAGCATATAAACATAAAATCAGTAGTCTCATGGCTTCCATGACCATCCAGAATAAGCAATCTCTCTTCCCGAGGATCCTCCGGTGTTGTCAAAGACACCAAGCCTCCTTCAACCATTCAACGACAGTGGAGTTCGACATCCACACATTTGCTGTAGCTGTAAACTTCCAGGAGTCGTAGGGATTCATACCCCCACAGGGAACCACTGTTGCTGGACATTCTTACCCAAGTATATTATGAGCGGCTCTCTAATGATCCAAGGACCAGTCTTTTTGATCCCCTACCTCCTAAAATTCTCGTCTCGTCCATAGTATATCGATTGCAGGGTTTAATTTCCATGCTCTTGGATTCAGCGAGCTTATCAAACTATCACCTAATAATATATTCGAAGGCTCCATTGATACGTTGAGAATCAATTGCTCTACTTCTCTGAAGCTTAATTGATTGATCCCTCTTCATAAAAGACTGGACCCAATTTTTATCCGAGCGGCTAGAAGCTGCCGCCAACTCGTAAAATCCATTCAGCCATGTCCTTCACCTGATCATGAGTTGGTGGCAGGCCTAGATTGCCTTGAATTCGAATCCATGCAGCCAAATGGATTTCTTAGGTCGGTAAGAGTTGCTGACGATCAGAAGATACCGCATTATGAGCCTCATCTCTTTAATACGATTCCGAAGTGTTGATCGAGGTATGCCCCCTTGAGATGAAATATTTTTTTATTTTAGCTATTTTGGATGGCTTGAAGAGCCTATTGGACTCCATTTTCTATACTATGGGAAATTATAATCGAAATAACCTTTCTACGAAATGTTAGGGCAATTGATTGAATGATGTTAGAGTAAAAGTTTTAATCACAGGGGTAGTCGAGGTGGCAGTGCATTTGTTGGGTGGACAGAAGGGGGTGAGGGACATTAGACATTTAGTGGATAACATAGTGCCAGTGCGAGACCTTAAGGTAGTACTGTGATTATGGTTCAATTTCAATCTTTTAGCTGCTGGGAGTCGACGTACGGATACCCCCTATCTTCGTGTTGCTCATTCTCCAACGACGCCTGGGAAATAGCCTGATTAATAATAGCGTTTGTAATCCGCCGCCACAGGGAATGAGAACGGAATAATTAAAAACTAGAAACAAAAAAAATAGAAACAACAAGGGAGAGAGGAACAAATTCCAAACCATGGGCTGAGGCTCTACCAGAATGATCACGTATATATGGATGTATAGCCCGCATGTTCTTTAGTCTCCATAGTTGAAATATAGCTTACCATCACTTACTTGAATGCCCACTGCTTTTTCTATTTGATCTGTTACAGCGTTATCCCAAAGGATTTTTGGGCAGGTTACGGCCCGATGACCCGCTTTGCCGCATCGGACACATAGGTTCAGATCAAAACGTCGATAGCATTTCTGAGAGGTTAAACTGCCGTCCGAACCTAAGGTTTACATGTTAACCCTGCTTGAGATCATCGGATTACCTCTGGGAGGAGCTGGTGGCTGATTCGGGTTATTGAGGGAGATCTGATTAGCCGGAGTAACAAGAAGAGGACAAAAGGGAGTTCGATTTGGAGGGGCAGAGGGTCTGGTTGGATTTGTCCAGGCCGGGTTTTCGAGGTCTAGACGGATTTGACACTCCTTGCAGAGTCCAATAAATTCGTCGAAGGAATAAAATTTCCGGATGTCTTGCTGCTAGGATATCCGCCCACGCATTTCGTCTAAACCCCCCATATGTAACGCAGCGATCAGCGTTTCATCGTCTGCGGTTTTCGCCAGGTTCCTTAAGCGCTGGAACTCGGCCAGATATGCTCCGGAAAAGCGATTCTTCTAACTAAGGAGATTAAACGCTTGCCGAACCTTCTCTTCTTAGTTCTGTTTTCTATATGATAAATCTTGGACGTTTTACATCGATGGGACGGACGGAAGACCAAAAAATCTATCTTCCTGCAAATACTGGTCCAGAGAATCCTTGCAGTTCCTGACCCAAATTCTGATATATCATGACTAACTGAGACTAAATGGTCGGATAGAGGTTGGAATTTTTAGCGAGCGCGACTCTAAAATGTCGCCTGAGCGCCGTGTAGGTTAACCCTCTATTTCCAGTGAATTGGCCAGCTCCCGACGTAGCTCATTTAGCGCCGCATTATATTCCCGTTGTTGCGACGCAAGTTGCTCCTGATTACGGATCTGTGAGCGTTCAACTTGCGATGATAGGTCTTCATTGTGGGTTTGAAGAGTTCTCCCTGACTGGAAGATGTCGGACAGGAGCCTTTGCCGAGATTCATCGTCCGCGTTGGCAAAAAGCTGTAAAGACTCTTGGGGATCTGAGGGCCTCGGGGTTAATGAGCCTGACATAACTGAAGAGGTGTTACGTAATGTATTCTGTGTGTTGTATTATATCTTTTCATGGGCATAATTCTGCTCGTTTATATTTTCTCTATGCTCTTGTTCCTCAATTGTCTACCCTACGATTGCATTCTCTGTTGCAGAAATAGTCATTTTGTGGCCTGTTAGTGTCTCCAAGCTGCTCAGTAATCTTTCACTGCTTCAGTCGTGCTCCTCTCAACTTCAGTCGTTTTTTATCTGATGCATTGGCGTCAGAGTGGGCTTCGCATGAATGATAAAACGTTCAAATTCTCCTTTGTTGAGGGCTGCCTTAATTGCTTCTTCACCTATAATCAATTCTGCAAACTGTACAGAGGGTTCGAGTTAGCTCGGCCGACAAGCTTCACTTGAAAGACTCGACGAAGTCTTCAAGTTCAGCCTCCTATTGACCAATCAAAAAGTGAGGCCGATTAATTTGCTGTGTCATATGAAAGTAGGTTACTTGGCGATGGCATGATATCTTAGACCAAGTTCAGGTAACGTGTAATCCGTTGGTCCCGTGAACACTGCTTCCAGCATTGTAGATACTAGAGGATGCCAGGGTGTCTGTTTATCTTTATTCTGACAAGCGGTTGTCAGAAGAAATTTCTTGGGGCTTGTTAAAGATTTTGAAGATAAAGATCAGCAAGTTCGTGGGAATAAACCAACGGATGTTTTATAAGAGCGGTAAAGATATGGTAGCCTCTTCGATTTGGTCTAGCCTATTATATTAGTTTATCTCAGAGATAAGAGTAGATTGTGGATTCGGTGTCTTCGTGAGGTCTTAGCTGGTAGCTTACGGCGTCACATTTATCATGAGGTCAGCCTTGGTTGAGATCTAAATTCGAAGATTGATCCAATATAAGTACATAAACGAGTACATGTATCTCTTCGATTGTAAGTACTCTCATACAAGAGTCCTGAATGTAAAAAGTCTGTTCTGACTTATTTGGATATCTACAGGGGATATACCCTACAAATTTATGATCTAAATTATCGTCGTCTCGCTAGACGATTACCCCTCACCAGCAACTACACTGAGAACCTAGCAGCAATTTTCGACCTTCAATCACCACGGCATCATCAAGTTTCAGCATTCACTAAAGACCCTAGAATCGAATACGTGAACATCATTTATTTGGTTCCTAGAAAATGAGCTCACTAAATATACCATGAAGTTGTCGTAGCTACTCCAAGAGAACCGATGCAAACCAATGTATTCAAGTGATTTTCTTATAAGTGTAGAACTATAAGAAGCTAATTATTTTTTAGATACAGACGTAGTTCCGAGCTGGCAAAAGCCGAAAATTCGTCGCAGAATTTCTGAACCTGACTTGTAGACAAGTTTCTAGTACTATCG
Organism: Podosphaera leucotricha; assembly: GCA_013170925.1. Classification (NCBI taxonomy): domain Eukaryota; kingdom Fungi; phylum Ascomycota; class Leotiomycetes; order Helotiales; family Erysiphaceae; genus Podosphaera; species Podosphaera leucotricha. The sequence continues at coordinate 5,948 of JAATOF010001143.1, read as the reverse complement.
CAAGCGGAAAATATAGTCCCAAGAAAATTTCCAGCCCCCTAAAACTATGTCAGAGTGACGCTGATGAGTTGGAAGCTTTTGTTCGTCTAACAAAAGAAAATCGTCTGATGTCGTACGCCGACCTTGCACTTAGGTTTGCGCATTGGGGAGTGGGCCCATACGCCATTAAGAGCGCACTCAAGAGTAGAGGCTACTAACGACTTCTGTCTCGAGCCAAGCCCCCAATCAATGATAAAACTAAGAGAAAACGGCCAGAATGGGACACAAGTCGTCTTGAGTGGACCTACGGCGATTGGAGAAAAATTCTTTGGAGTGATGAAACGTGGGTAACCGATGGCAGACACCGAGATGTCTATGTTACAAGGAAAGCTAGTCATATCTTATTCATCAGTTATGTTGACCTTAGCTGACAATTTTATGTAGTCTGGCGATAAGCTTGAAGAAACCTGCCTTGTCGAGAAAACGAAGAAAAGAACAGCCTGGATGTTTTGGGGCTCCTTCACAGGGCGATAGAAAGGGCGTTGTCTTTTTTAGGAAAAAGACTGGAAGTCAATAACTGCACAGAAGTACTGCGAGCATGTCGTCTCCCTTGTCACCGACTGTATTGAGGCCAATTCTTCATTGCAGTTCATGCATGATAATGCCCCACCGCACAAGGCATTACACTAGAGAAGTCCTGAGAGCCAAAAACATTAAACCCATTATCTGGTCAGCGTTCTCCCCAGACCTCAACCCTCTCGAGACCGCATGGAGCGAGATGAAAGATTTTATGCTATCCAGATCTCGAAGATGGGTGTGAGCGGACGCGCTAATATTAGCACTATTGGTACTAAGCGATGTAAAATTACTAAATCTAGGTTAGCTTCTTTGTAGATCTTAATGCCAAGCTTTTTACATTCATCATTTTCCGTAAAAATCGTCGTAAATCATTTCTTAATTAGGACTAAAAAAATGTGTATGGCGAGATCCCTGTCGCAAATATAGCCTTACATTCAAGACCCTTGTATGAATTTCTTCTGCTCTAAAGCGGTGAGATTCTGCCATTCACAGGATCCATATCAGCCAAAAGGTTAAGGAGTAACTTAGTCTACATCTCTGTCGTCCACGCTACTTAGATGACTGATTGAAGCATTAGCTAGCTCTAGAGATTACTCCTATACACTATCTTATCCTACTGACGCTACGGGGAGCTACGATAAAAAACTTACCCCTAGCTGTAGTGATTTCTAGTGGCACGCCACTTATAACAATCCATGGCAACACTGAGAGAACCTTTCTAACAGTATCATCAGCTTTAACCCTTTGCAGACACTTCTTTTCTCTAAATTACAGTCATTCTTCTTGCACATATGTCCTATAGAAAGTCATCATGACCAATATCTTATGCCGAGTTGAATCTGGCGCAGTACCCGAGTTGGTTCTAAGGGCTGGACAACATGAAGCACCCCTTGATCCGGTTGACCAACATGCAATTCCTTCGGGGACGTTTGACCCAGTATATGAAGCAAAGGCTCATATCCTGAACCAAGCAGTACGTTATCCTGTTTTCCTAACCTACTTGGGGCATCGTCGACGCTAACTTCGGCACACTCATCTATGTAGATTCGGGAAATTGGAATGGGCGCATACCAATGGCAGCTTTTTATCGTCGTGGGGTTCGGCTGGGCTAACGATAATCTCTGGCCTGTTGTGACCTCATTAATATGTGAATATGACGTTTTCATAGTGTGCAACCGCTGATGAGATAGTTACCCCTATCGCCAACGAATTTTCTCCATCTTTTCCACAGTTTTTAAGTCTTTCGCAAGGTATTGGACTCTTGGCAGGAGCCATATTTTGGGGATTTGGAACCGATATTTTTGGCAGGCAACTAGCATTTAATTCGACTTTAGGTATTACTGCTGTATTTGGTATTTTAGCTGCTGCATCTCCTAGCTTTGCAATCATAGGCTTATTTGTCGCCTCGTGGAGTTTCGGAGTAGGAGGGAACCTTCCCGTTGACTCTGCACTCTTTTTAGAGTTTATTCCCGGTTCACATCAGTATCTTTTAACTGTTCTTTCCATCAACTGGGCCATAGCTCAGTTACTGGCAACAGTGATTGCATGGCCCCTCCTTGCTGAATTTACATGCGAAGAAGATGTGGCGTGTCCTAGGAATAAAAATATGGCAAGTTGAATTTATCCCGTGATTGTTCGGCTCTTAATAAGAAATTCAGGGATGGAGGTATTTCTTGATAACCATGGGAGGAATTTCTTTGATCGCATTTTTTATTCGCTTTCAACTATTTACCATCTATGAATCTCCAAAATATCTGATGGGTAAGGGAAGAGATGTTGAGGCCGTCTGGGTTGTCCATGAGGTAGCCAGGAGAAATGGAAAAATTTCAACATGTATCTCTCATCTGCGCTCTAGACTAACTCTTTGGACTAATTTCTCAGTGTGTATCAGAGATCTTCAAACCTGTGAGCATCAAAGAGGTACGGTAACGACAGAAAATTGTGCCATTCTCCAGAGGAACCTTAAAAAATTAGATTTGACTCACATTCGAGCGCTATTTGCTACGAAAAAGCTGGCACTATCAAGTTCATTAATGATGTTAGTATGGGCTTTAGTTGGGCTGGCCTATCCCCTTTACACTGCATACTTGCCTTATCTCCAAGCTCGGCGCGGTGTTCAGTTTGGTGATAGCTCGACAAATGTCATTTATCGAAACTCCTCAATCATAGCTGCCATAGGAATTCCTGGTACCCTCTTGGGAACATTTTTTGTCGAGATGAACCAAATTGGGCGTAAGGGAACTCTAGCATCTGCTACTGTCCTCACTGGCATATTTTTGTTTCTTTCAACGACTGCTGGAACCTCAAATATACTCTTGGGGTGGAACTGTGGGTTTAGTTTCTTCTCAAATATCATGTATGCAGTGCTCTACGCATACACACCGGAGATTTTTCCGACCAAAGATCGAGGCACTGGTAACGCATTAACAGCCTCGGCGAATCGAATTTTCGGGGTCATGTCGGTAAGCTTAATCTAGTTTACATGAAGAGTAAATGCTAACAGTAAAGCCCATTGTTGCAATATTTACAAATCTGGAAAGTTCATTACCAGTCTATATCAGTGGAGTCTTGTTCGTCGTAGCGGGTTTTTTGGTTTTGTTTTTGCCGTATGAGACGCGAGGAAAGACGAGTTTATGAAGCTTGACGAAGTAAGTCTCTTCTCCAATCTATACACGGCAAGAAAAATCAATATATAAAATGGTCATAATTGATTAAAAATTTTACACGAATTTTCAAAAGTAGATGATAGATGATACAAGATAATGTGTTTGCAGGTCTGGCTCTTTCATGGTGCTAAGCAAGGAGGTGGAGGAGGAGGTAAGGTATCTATCAGAATCTTTTGAAATATATTACTCCTAATCTAGACAAATGCTTATATCTTGAAAAATCTCTCTCAGGTTCTTTCCGGTGATCTTTCTAGGAGCTTGATTGACAAAAACTATGAAAGTAATGAAATATAAAGAGATCCGTGACAGCAACATTCTCATCAACGATGATTGACGCGCACATTTTCATATTATTATTTTTTTTAAAGCGAAGCATCCATCAGGGGGGCTCAAATATTGCCGATTTTACTCGGTTTTTTGTGTGTGTTCCCATTCGTAAGCTTACGAAATGATCACACGTTCATAGCGTTCTTTTTCCAGGTGATTAGCGGGAACACTGACCTCCAGAGGTGTTACCATCATATGCGGGACACGTCTTAATCCAGTATTTTCCCTGATTCCAACCCACACTCGTCACCAATATTCTCAAAACCTCAACTTTTAAATCTTTCAATACTCTCAAAAATCACGTTAAAAATAAATAAAATGACCAACCCAATACCTGCATGTCACGGACAAAATGATTTCTTTTCAGATACTTGGGGCATGCTTTTTATTAACGCGTTGGTAAGAGTTTTGAGGGTTAGAATTGGGTGAATGCTGTGTCAAGGGAGGGTCAACGGTTGGGTGAAGTGTTGTATGTGGCATCAGTGTTTATTCAGCAGGCTAGTTCTGAAAACAGGGGTGTTCCAGTTCCCGTTACAAAAAAAATAGTAAAATCGGCTATATTTGAACCCCCCTATTTAGTACTAGGAAGAACAGAGATAGTTATATGGGTAGTTCCTCTCCTAGACTTTCGAATGTCGTTTTGGTGCTTCGCCCTTCACAGTTGCTACTATAACGAAACCCTACCAATGGTAAACAATCTTTCAACTGCGAAATCTCTAACGAATCTATCATTAGGTCAATAAAATTTACATCACAAAGAACTGCGTGATCAAAGTATTTAAGTATCAAATTTTAGAAAAGGGGGGTTTCATATATTGCCGATTTTACTATTTTTTTTGTAATAACGGGAACACCCCTGTTTTCAGAACTAGCCTGCTATATAATAAACACTGACTGATACTTCTGACCAACGCTAAGGCGCCGGAATATCGATCACTTTCGTGAAGCATTGCCTTCACTTTAAATCCACATGACGACAATAAAAGCGCTTCAAAATGGACAGTCGTGAGTTCTAATTGCAAAAATGTATCGCTGATTTGAATTCCAGTATTTATAAAAGCCAGCGTGCAGCTGCTATTGCCTATAACCTTCCTCAATCAACCGTCTCCAACCGTATCAATGGGACAAGTAATTTTCGAAATCTTATATTTGTTGCTAAAGATTATTGCTGGATCAAGAGAATCATCTTTGTGACTGGATTCTCGAGGAAGATTCACGTGGCTGTCCCTCATCGCATGTGAGAGCCCGAAAAATAGCCTATAAAATTTTAGACACCCAAGGAGATCGAAATCCCTTTGGGGCTGGCTGGCTAGAAAGATATTAAGATCGCAATAAATGTGTAAAAGAGATCATTGGCAGGAAAATTGACGCTGCACGCGCAAACGTAGCAACTCCCGACCAAAAAGGTCGCTTCCTGCAGTTGTTCGTAGAGAAGAGGAAGCAATACAACATTCGGACCGAAGATATTTATAACATGGACGAAATAGGAATTGCCCTTGGTGTTTGTAGTAATTCTAGAGTCATTGGAGAATCCTTCAGAAAAACCAATGTGAAAAGTCCAAGATCGCGTGAGTGAGTTTCGACTATTGAGGCCATCTCCGCTGGGGACGAGCAATTTACGCCAAATAAAGTAGCTGACTGGCTCTCACTACTTCAGAGAATGGATGGGCATCCAATTCTATCGATGTAGAATGGTTGAAGCAAATATTTATACCTGATACAAAGCCGGATCGTGGGAGAGCCCGCATGTTGATATGCGCGACGGCCATAGCAATCATGTTTCAATTGACTTCATGTGGCTTTGTAAAACTAATAATATTTGTCTATTGTTTCTTTCTCCACATGCTACCCACTTGTTACAGCCCCTGGATTTGACTGCATTCTTAGCTATCAAATCTAGGTACTGAAATTCAATTAACGAGCTCTCTGCCCTCAATGATGCCGCACCAGTAAAAAAAGAGCGATTTATAGAGCTGTATGACAAAGCTAGAGAAGATGGCTTAAATGAGAGGATAATTCGAGCAGGCTGGAAAGCATCTGGTATGGTGTCATACAACCCAAAAGTTGAACTACAGTTCTCGCAGATGTTGATTACAGAGAAGAATCAATACACCCCTCCTTTTCGGGAGACTACGCCAACATCTGACCACAATCCATTATTTAACACAACCACTCGAACTCATGATATTTTGAAGGCTCATCAGTTTCTTAAGCGCACGCAAAAGCTCTCGAAGTCAGCTGATACAATCATAGAAAAATCAGCCAAAGCGCTCGGTATGGTCCATAGTAAGCTGGCCGCGGCGGAAGTTGAAAACACTCGTTTAAAACTACAATTAGAAGAGTATACTAACATATGTAAACAAATATCTATTCCTTTCGATGCAAATCAACGATTTG
>JAATOF010001135.1:0-13158 GCA_013170925.1 Podosphaera leucotricha | reverse complement strand
TTAGTCTAGATTGATTCATGTTAAATAAAGTCAATTGTGAATAGATGGAATAAAGATATCTCGTTGTGGGAGGATTTTATCGTATTTACAAGGAGTTTGTTTTCATTTTATTTATTTACATATGACTTGATTTTTCGTGGTTGTTAATCAGATAACTTTACTTTTTTGGTGCAACGGACCACTTAAGTTATCCGAGGTTTGACTGTAGTTTTTCCCTGGATGTGCATTGTGTATATTCGGTCGAGAAGCATTCCCTCGACCGACGCCCTAAATCCTTGAACGAGAAAGCCCCTTCCCCGTCCAGCGGATGTGATCCGTGTGTGTCTGACCGCGCCATGTGGCCCGGCTCGTCGTTGCACCCCATCATGCCACGTTCGCCGCGAGCGGCTGAAGGGAGAGTTCCTTCCCGCGCTCTGCCTACATGTTACCATCCCATCGACGTGAGCTGGTGGAAGTTGGCGGGCCTAGTCCCCGGTACTCGGTGGCGACTGTGCACCTGGTGCAGTAGTTAAAGCTATGGACTTGAGGTGTTCCATACTACTCATTTACCACATCTCCAACGCACCTGCAATTTTTGATTTCGTTGCCCCTAAGGATCATAGCCGATCGCATGGTAAACAATACCCTGGCGGCCCTAGACTTTTACATGTGCCGAAGGGCGATGATCATGTGATTGTTTCTAACAGAATCACTCATCCTAATTATATCACGTGGTCATGAGATTTAGCGGTGGGGAACTTAAAGCAGAACGCTCGCACTATACATGTATATCTAGTTACATGAATTTATATTCTTTAAACGACATGTACATGTATATATAATAATTATTATTATCGAAGCGGGGATTACGTGAACCTACTAAGTTGCTCGGCAAGGGATCATTTGATTCTTCAAGGATGCCCACCTTGAACGACAGCGGAGTGAGGAAACCTGGTAGCTTTAGAATATCTATTCGGGATACATAGATTTCAAGGCCCGGATGGCCATTCTCCTAGATCATCCTTCGAAATCTATCACATGAGTCATGGTAAATCGGAAAAGATTCATACAAGCATTTATTTTACTCGGCAGAAGCCGAGTCTTAATAAGCTTAAAATATCTATTCCTGGGTATTGAATTGATCTTCTTTCATAGCAATTTACTGATGAAAAATGAAATCGTGGCCAAATGTGATTCGCCTCTATGGAGAGCCTCAACTCAATAGAAACCTTGCTTCATCTTATTTTTTTTAGCAGATAAAAATAAATCCAAGCTCAGTAGACAATGCCCTGGTCATCTTGAATAACCATGGAACAAGCAGATTATTGAAGCGACGACGATGAGCTTGAAGCGGGTAAACTATGTAAGCCCGAGCAAGCTAGAAACTTTACGGTATTACTCTTGCTTCGTAATTTACCTTATCTTCGGCTTCACTCTGGATCCTAGTTAGTTCAGAGTGTAGCCAGAAGAGAAAACGCTTAGTTTTGTACCTTTGATTTAGCGCTATTATTTCCTAGATTTATCTCTATAGTCTTAATCAAGAATTTAATATCAGTTGAGTGGGCTATGACACTCTAGACTCAATAGTTATTGAATCTCGGTGGGATATCCTCAATTTATTCAAAACAAAAAGGCGATATTCACCAAGGCTGTGTGTTTTGAGGTATTCCGAACAATTCCGGCCAGCTCCAGTGATTTCAGCCTGACCCTTTTGGGATTTTAAAAGCTCATGTTTCCATATCGTCATTATTCATCATTCATGAAGGGTTAACGTTTCATTAAGCTGTGTAAAAGTGTTTTGGTAAAATACCTAGATGCACTGGTACCCCTTTTCTGGTAAATAATTATCTTAAGAGCTGATAACTTATAAGTAACTCTAAGATAGGGTTGGAAACTGGCCAGATGGACATGTAGGAAGTTTGCCCAATTCTTTTATAGTATCCTCTGAATCCCAGACGAAGTTTAATTAACCCTAAATTTAATCTTATCAAGCTCACGGCACTAATATCATCTGCCAAAATCTCACTATGAATCACCCTTGTAGTCTGGTTTTCGCGCCATATTCACGACTGGTGGTGGTTCGTCATCTAGAGGATATGGAGGTAGGGGTCTGCCCATAAAACTTGGGTTTTGAATAAATAACTTGGGTGGTAATGGAGGTGGTTTAACTCTCTCTATTGGTACTTTGGGAAGATCATCGCCAGTCACGATGGCAATCTTCTCGTTTTCTTGGGGATTATTATCCTTATTAGGAGCGGAATTTTGAGGGACCAGCAAATCTACCAAAGGTTTATGCGTATTTAGTGGCCGGTAGTTATTCTCAGATGAAATTGAGGAGCGTTGAGATCGAGGATGATGTGACTGGCGGTAGTTATAGTCAAATGAAATGGTGGAACGTTGAGGTCTGGGTACGTATGATAGACGGTTATTGTTTTCGTATGAAAGACGTTTAGGTGATATTTGCAATGACGAGGGCAGCTGAGGTGAGCTTTGGAGACTAGAGTTACAGGAAGTTCGTTTGTTTGTTACTATCGGAACATCAGCTGGAAGTTCGACAGCGAGAGGATAAGCTTCAGGGATATCCAAAGTATTGCTTGGAGACTGTTCTGTTTGGATTCGCATTCTAGCTCGATGAATCTTTGCGAGTCGAGTAGACGCTTCATAATTCATACGTTGGACATCATATTTTCCTAAGTATCGACGGGTTGAAGTGCTAATATCAGCTAGACGATTCCATTCATTAATTCCAAACTCTCCGACTCCAACTTCGACGTTAAATCGAAAATAATTCTCGATATTTACTCCACGTTTTGAAAGGCCGTCTCGTATCATATATTGATGTGTCCCTTCGCACCCCTCGATCTTTGATACTATGCGCCTTCTAGCTTCTGCAAAGTCGCCTAAGAAGCCCTCGTACCAAAGATGAGCGTCTTTTTCGTTGCCAACAGGTCTTTTTCCGGTACCGATACTGATGAAAACTCCCACTTCCCGGGATGGCCACTCGTTCACACAAGCTTCGTCTAGAGCAACAGGAGCTGGGTTGAATTGGCCAGCTCCCTCGTCAATAAACACGGATTGTCCAATTTGAATGGGCTTGAAAGCTAGTTCCATGGCCGATGTCGCTCGTCCAGCTTGCCAGATAGTGCAGTCAAACTCGGGCGGTGGTTCCTTTCGCGAATCATAAGACCGCAATAAGGCAGGTTGTCCACCCTTCTTCGTGCCTTTGTACACAGCTGTGAGTACCCTAGATAATGTTAAAGTTTGTTCATCTGGAACTAGCCTAATTACTTACACCTTGGTTCTATTTTCCCGCCTATCATATAACCGTGCTTCTGGGTTGCCGAGGCTAGTGGTAGATATTGGCGCCGAGTTCAATCTGGGGCTCGGCTCTCTCGAACTGAAGCTTGAAACGCTTAAATTACTTGATAGGCGTTTACTATGACGAGATGTAACGTTTAATGGATTAGAGAGAGATTTAGTGACATAGCCTGGCCCAAGACTGTCATTTCCTTCTGATTCAAAAATTGTGTGTTCTGCGACACATTGCTTGATAGTTTCTTCTAGTTTCGAAGCTTTGAATACCGTCGATCGAAATGGTATTCCTGCAATGGTTTTATCTTTCTCGAATACTCTTTTTGTTGTTCGCACGTAAAGTTCTTTGCAAGTTTCTATGTCTAATCTCAACCTCCCAAGCATAATTGCAATCAATCCACCAGTACCAGCTCCAACGATTAAATCAAAATGATCAGCAGGCTTGGGAATTTGGTCTCTTCGAGGCGCCTTCCCCTCAATTTCAACGTATGTACGGTACATCAGTTCCTGGATAATAATTAGCATCGAATACCCTCGTACACCACCTGCATCTACAAAGTATTAGCTTTTTGTTTGGAGTTTGAAAAATTCCTTTGTTTTATACCTAAAGAAAGAATCCGTAGCGGAGCTCCTTTTGTAGTATCTTTACATCGCAAGAGATCATCTTTCTCCATGATGATCTGTACAAAGTTGCGAAGGAGACTCGTCTTCTACAACAGAATACCCGGGATTTGACGTATTAGTGAAGAGAAAGGGCAAAGTAATTGAACTTGGACGTAGAATTGATAAGGCGCAATCAGGACATGTTAGGATAGGTTTCGGCCGTTTGTCAATGCGCAAGGCAGAGAGTATATCTGCATGTCTTATTTCAGTGAAACGTTAATACGACGATTATGCCAAACTCTAAAGTTGGAAAGGCACCAATCAACGCTCATAATTTCAAGTTTGGCGTAACTGTATCAGCTAATTAGTTCGATAATTTTACACTGCACGAACTCTAAACGGCGATAATTGTCATGTGATCTATTAGTGACATGCCGGCCGGTATTTGACTGATTGTTAATAGTTCCCACTATCCAAGAGTCCCGCCGCCGATCATAAATCTTATTCTTAAATCCCGTTTTAACCGAGATAGCTGGACCTTACATTTTTTCATCTCGAAGATCTTTCGGGGAGGGTGGACAAGGTCGATCATAGTCTTCATCACAGTATCAATGATCATCACGACAGTTTAGGAGACCTTTAAGACATCACAGGCTGAGCGCGAGCTAAAAGTCACCGTTTTCGGGTGAGTTCGTTTCAGCGCCATGTCACGTGATTATATTACAAAATATAATTGGTCAATATGAGTAACACTGAAATTGGCATGTTCTAATTATACACGACAGTCTCACTCTCATAGCATCCATAGTTCATTCAATTCCTTTCACAACGGTCTAGGGGCAGATTGTGTATAAATGTACTGACATGTCTGACTCAGGCTATAAAAAACACAATTCTCAGACTACATGAGTTCGTTATCGAGGATAGTCTACAGTAGTACACCATCAGCTATACAGGCTAATTACAGTAACGGTTGCAATAACAGACCTTGGCGCAATGCAAAGCTGGTGGTATATAAAGTAGCAAACCTCGATGGGAAGATAGAAATACCAAGCACGCAAATACGCCAAGCACTTTACCGTGGGCTAAGATGCCTAGTTTACACTACGAGCCTACTTGGCGTTAAAGGATAATAACAACAGTGAGGGTCATAATAATTCGCACAGGATCCCACAAATATCTTTATTTTTAGTCCAAACGTTTTTGCACGAGATATTATGTTCACGAAGCTACATAAGTACTCCTGATCGTAAAAGATGGTGCTCTATGGAAATTACAGTAATTAATAACCCATTCAGCAGATTGTATGACAGAACTTTAGTTAAAAATTGCGACTAATTGTACCTAGTAATTTTTGTGGGCACCAAATACTTGGTGCTTTTAGCGACCAAGTTAGATTTTTAGCAAAGTGGTTGTTTAAAATAAACCGCTGCATGATGGAAAACATTATTTAAATTACCTGGTAGAGTGTGCTCATATTACAAATCTAGTGTTAGGCTCTTCCTACGAAATTTACGATGATGTGGTTTTGTATCCCTTTAAATTTTAGTACTTACGTGCACAAGTTGTTTACGTGTCGTAGTTCCCAGCAGCTACCCCGTCTTAACGAACACAATTGTAAGGCTACAAGGGAATACGAGTACATGTATTTCGATAGGGGGCCATTGAGAGATTTTAAGAATAATAGAGAGACGTGAGGCGTGACCTGGCTTGTGTATAGTTGAGGTAAATATTTAGGTTGTGGATGGTGCCGTCCTGCATCAGGCTTTAGAGTCTAAGGTAGTTTGTTTGACTCGGGGATAGAGATTTGAAGGTGCTCTATACCAGTAAAATGGAGAAATTTGTTCGGCGTCTATAGAATTTTCGGGTATATGGAATATATGAAAGGTGCAACACGAAGCACGAAGAGACACTGGCAAAACAAGCTTTGATAGATTTATGTATTCAGACTAAAATACCAAAGCTGCACCCTTTGTCTTTTTGTCGCCACTGTAGATTTTCGGTTAGTCTCGTGGAATTTTCAATGTGTATCTGACTAGAGAAAACATACCCAAGTTCAAAGTGTTTACATCTCTTGAGGGCTAATTGTGCTTTGGTTTTGCATTGAGTACACTCCAACCTTAAAACAACCTTTTTGGTTGTCTTAGCTTTCTTGTGAAAGACAGGTTTTGTCTGACCACCATATCCAGACTGCTTTCTGTCATAACGACGCTTTCCTTGGGCAAATAATGATGCCTACTTCGATGTCAGATTTAAATTTCCTCCAATACATTCTGCTCTTTTGTATACCTTTCCAGCTTTGTATTGAGTAACTTTGTGCTGGGTGTGCTTCTTGCAATCCTTGCCTTTGCAAAAGGTGCGTCTTGTTTTAGGCACGTTGACCTGGGGTTAACTAAATTAGCATGTTTTCTCTTCTATATAATGTCATGGTGGCCGCTATTGGTAGCTTTCGACCAAGATGAAACTGCTAGCAACAGTTTTCTGTCACGAGGTTATAGTTGCCAAAATTTGAAATCTCGACAGTTGATGTTGATCTCTAAGGTTGACATCCATTTTTGGGGGGAAAGTTCGTAACTTATCGCAAAAAAATTTTACACCATGCAGCAAACTAGATTATAGATAGGGAATGGTGAAAATAAGACGGCAGGCGCTTCACGGTACGTACCATTATGGTGGAGTGAAGATGTAATTGTCGTTGTGGGTTATCGAAGTTGGCAATCGGGGTTTGACGATACTTTGTGCGCCTACTCGCTTAATTCAGGGCTTAAATTTGACGAGCTCAGATGTGAATTAATGACGGTGTTCGATTATGTAATATATACGCTAATGACGTATAATAGTAATGGGAGACGATGAGCAGTTCAAATAATTAGGGCCCTTAAAATACTGAGTTCTGCAATTAAATTTTGGTCAGAAATGATGACTAATAGTAGTTGACTAAACAATGGGTTATAATCTCGGGAGCATGGGTTAATAATTAGTTGTAACTGCGCAGCTTGGCCCGGGTCAGGTGGTGATGTAGTCCATCGAATGCATCGCTCTCCAAATAAGGTACACACAACATCCCCCCTAATTTTGACGGTAATACCCACGTTATCACAATGGTTACTTAGTTGTTTAATCACAAATGTACGCCTCTGGAAACATAGATCTTCCTCCCTATTCTCGTTGATAAATATTCACGGCCGATAGTAACGGCCATCGTGAGCAGGAGTATACATGAACATGTACAGTTCCAACTTTAAAGACCGATCACGAAGGTGCCAAACCTTAGGATTAAAAAGTTCAACTAAAGATTTTCAACAACCTTCAGGCACATTATCGAAGATAAATTTGAGCTGCTAAAATGCGTCAATATTTAAGATCCGGAGTATCAAACCTGTGAATCCGATTATCTATTTGAAACTTGACGAAGAAATTAGAATATGTGAGAGAAATACAAGATGAACATTATTTTGTTATACTCCTACATAAAATCTATGTATGTATGACTGCCATGACCATCCAAAAGAAGTATTCACGACCGGTTTCTCTCAGGCTTCGTTTGTGGTAAAAATAGTTCCCTTAAACATCTGAGAGTAGTCTTATTACTGGTTTATCCATTCTCTAACGTCGTATATATTTAATCTGAAGTGCATTCTTCAAGCCATAATGGTTGAAGGCTTTCGCGCACGAAGATGGCGAGAGTCTTGATGATCTTGACAGTCGCATAGATCTTTATTTGATCAGGTAATTAGACAAGCCATTTTTCGGGCCCTCGCATGAGAGGGAGCCAATCCTTGAAGATTCATTTCAAGTAGCTAGCCAAAAAAAAAAATTTGTTCTGGAGATTGTATCTACGTTGATTGCTTAGATATCCCTTAAGATGTTGCTCGCCGATTACGAAGTTTGGATCTCGGGATGCCATACTCTGTAACGACTGCTTTTTCAGATAAATTTGGATTATATTCCAAATCTAGAATAGCTTGACGAATCTATTCTTCGTGTTGAAACATAGTAGATGCTTTTTTGATTGTGTATGTAGGATAATTTAACTAGTTGTCTATAGAATTTGACGAATTTGGGGTGACCATTGTTAGGGTCTTGGTGTAGTCGGCTGTGATCTTTGATTTTGGCCACTATTATCCGTTACGATTATTGATTAGTAGTGATTAACCCATCACAGATGAGCCGAATGACTGATTTTGACCAACACGCACCATGACAAATTAGAGAGATATTTCTGGCTCTGATTTTTAATCAAATTATTCGGAAATTCAAAGATTATCTTCACTTTTTCTTGTGTGATGTAGACACCAAGAAGGAAATAGTGTGTGGTGTGTTCTCAAGCATATTGAGCGAAATCAAAATATACACCCGCAACATGTGTTAATAATTACTGGTTATTCCATCTTTCTAGTCTGACTCTCGGGTCTTGTCTAATGCTATTCCGAGGTTTTAAAACGACTTGAATACATGTACGTGTACATGGATCATCATCTTCTATTTATTATATGATATGATTGATAATTTTGGCTAATCAGTATGAGGGTCCCTGATACATACCTAATTTGAGAATCACGATGAAAAACATTTTTTATCCTTGCTGAAAAGGTGTTTTAGAAAAAAAAGGATCAGTGGCTAAAACGTAAGTTTTAAAAATCTTATTTTGAGCGGCGTAGGAAGAGGAATCTTGTTCTCATATATTATTATATACAACACCAGGCTCCATAGCTTTTGATCAAAAAATGAGAAACATTAAATTTAGCACATCATGCACTGCAGCATTCTTCTTTTAAAGTTTGAAATTTTGTTTTCAACTAACTTTTTTGGATCAGACTTAGTACTGGGGTAGGATATTATCTCCTTAATGTGATTTTTTCCCAACCAAGAGCAGCGCTGACCTTCAAATTTATTCCTTTCGATTCTAACTGTACAAAGGTTGTCCGAAATAATGGTAGAGTTATGAGTGAGATAAGGTTGCTAGAATCTATCGAACTTAATCTTATAACTCAATAACTTGATTAAAGTACTTGAACTTAGTTAAGATAGAGATTATGGTGCGTGAATATTTGAGATGACATCATCGTAGGCTGTTGGTTGGTAGAATTTAACGCATGGGACCATTTAAACCCATTCCCTGCAGCCGGCTGGCAAGTTTAGGGTTTATTTCTTGTACTTCAAGCTGGGTTCGAGTCGCCTCTGCGTACGATAGAGCGTTAATGATTTCTCCTTCGGTCCTCGAAAGTTCGGCCGCGCGCTCGAAATACTTAAGTGCTTCTGTTGTTTTTCCTTGTTGGAGTAATAGTTGGGCTAAGGTTGCTACAGCAATCTCGCATTCAGGGTCAACTGTTTAACGTGAATATTAGAGCAAATTTATGAGGGAAATGCTTACTAATAAGAGCCTTTTGGACAAGCTTTTCCGCTTCAGGAAAATCTTGATTTGACTGAAATAGGACAAGGGCTTTGTTTATCAGAGGTAATACATTCATGTTCATGGGCCTTGTTTGTTTCTCCAGATCAACTGCTATATCAAAATTTTCAATAGCTTCTTGGTATTTTTGTTGGTCCAATAGAAGTTCACCGTAGTAATTATATACGTCAGGCGCTTTTGTAAAATTTTTAATACATCGTCGGAAAGTAGCCATTGAAGATGCGATAGATCCTAATTTATATTGCGTTACTCCAAGTTGAATATAGGAGAAAATAAAATCAGGATCGAAATCAATTGAAATTTGATAATCTCTTGCTGCGTCATGAAATTCTGCCATAATGAAGTGCAGCTGCGCACGGTGATAATATATGTCAGGATCTCTAGGGTTTTGTTTCAGGGCCTTCTCAAAATCTTCGACAGCTTCTTCTCTCTTGCCTATTACCAAATTAGCCATAATAACTTTGAAGTAATGTAATAAGTAACTAACCATTCTCCAAGTGCATGCTAGCCCGCTTGATGAAACTTTGAGTTAAACTTGGATCTAACTCTATGCTTTTAGTGAGATCATCAAATGCATCGGCATTATCTCCACGAAGATATAGAAACGTTCCACGTAGATTATACGCATAAGCTTCATGTTCTGCAAGGTTACCTAATTCTAATGCCTTATCAAATGCTGCCGCAGCTTCTTCGTACCCCTCAGAAGTCTTTTTTTCCATGGCACGTAATCCTGCCTGTAGCTGCGCTAGCCCTGTTCCTTCTGGTATTTCTGCCCCTATTTCTAAGCCAGGAGGCGTAGGTTTTACTCTGAAGCTCTGTAAATAACTTGAGACAAAATTTGGACTAGGCAAGCGCTTCTTCTTATTCGCAAGTATTGATTTTGCCTTAGTTTCGGCCACTTTTTTGAGGAGACGCTCTACAGCTTGAGCACTTGTATCGTTTCGGAAAGAATCAATAATACAGCTAGCTGTGAAGTCAAGTAGAGCTTCTTTGTATTTTTCGAGGTGTTCGTAAGCCACAGCTCTACGATTCAAAGCCTTAACGTATTCATTATCGAGGTTTATGGCAGCGGTAGTATCTTCAACAACTTTTTCCCACTCCTGGAGAGCATTATAACATGCGGCGCGATTGGAGTAAAATATGGGATCAGGTTTGCACAAGATCGCCTTGCCATATAAAGATATGGCTTCCGGATAATTCTTTTCGCCGAATGCAACATTCCCGGCAATTTTCAACTTAGAAGCAAATTCTTTTCTCTGCAGCTCAGTGAACGTGTTGACATTATCTTCATTAATTTCAGGAAGTTCAGATGTTGGCTTGGTCGAAGGTGTCTTTGATTTAGGCTCTATGGCTGTTTTCTCGGGGACAGAGTTTCGCTTTCCATCATCTTTTTTTCTTCGCCGTTCTTTCTTACTAGGCTTTTTCTGCGACGGTTGTCCAGATTTTAAGGGTGTCTGTATGATCTAAGGTTAGATTTAAAATAATGCCCAAAACAAGGTACGCGAAAACCATACCGAGTCAGTTAAATAGTAGGCAATACCAGCACCCGTCACTACAACAGCTACACCGGCAATCGTGCATACTACAGCCTTATTCTCTGAGGCCCAGTTAGATATCCGATTCCAAGTCAATGATGAAGACGTTGACGAAGTTAATACGGGAGAGGGAGCATTTGACCCTGTTGGGATTTGACTGGGTTTGCTCATCTGGAAAGTAATCTGAATATCAAAGACAGTAAGATGGAATTAAGTAAGGGGTCGGGAGGTCTTGAAGTGACGTTTCAATTACTGTTCTGTTCAGCGGTCCGTAATAAAATTTGAGATACAACGCTAATCCTAAAACAGCCTTTCTTAACTAAGTTGATAGATATAGACATAACACTGATCTTACAGACCTAATTGGTACCACCGAACGAGTTATGACTGTGGTCACTTTTTGAAATCCATTATTACACCACGGCGATGCACTTAAGAACACCTCAAGTTAGAGTCGCTAACTCAAGGTACTGCTCCATAAATTATGGCCATTTCGAAGCAAAATTGCCTTCTTACTACCCGTGCCCACCCCACATTAGTTTTGATTTCACCACGGTACCACCAACTGACGCAGAAAACCACTCGTAACTCAACCAATTTCAAATCCTTTTAAATAAAAAGTATTATTGAACAATCAAAAATCACTCGCGAATATATTAAGCGTTATTTGCACGCAAAACTGGACACGGTAGCACGAAAATTCAAAGCAACGCATCTTCGTCTCTGCATCCCCGGGGTTCTGAGAGGTTCTGGCGATACGGGCCCAAAAGCACCAACAACGATGCTTTTAGCTTCCGAAAAGAGTTCTCTCTGTCGTTTTGTTCATCATCTGGACATAATTAACCTCGCTGTACGTGCTGAATTAGTTGCGAATGCAGCAAATTATATTCTTCGTCAGAGGTCACCATCGCTTGAGACAGCCCCAGCAGTAGGTAAACGTTGGATCAAATAAAATAAAGCCCAGCCATTTGCTTCTGAAAGAGAAGCCAGTGAGGATCCAAATAGGGCTCAAGGATATTTTACTGAGTTGGAAGCTGTTTTAAGAGACGAATCTGTCGTTCATATACAAAATATTCCATAAATATAACTCATATTGTTAGTTGCCCACAGATCCGACCATACCAAAATTCTAGAAAATAAAAATAAGTATCTAAAAAAGCTTTATTACATGATACCACAATGCTAGAGAAGAAAGCCTCTCATAATAGGTTATTCGAAATGGCTGGCGAGCTGCTGGTCTCTGCCCCTTCAACCTTAGCAGGGTCCTCAACTCCTCGCAGATTTCAGAAAATCCTGTAACTCCTTCATTGGAGCAGGAACATTCAAAGTCTCTCGCGGAGGGTTCGAAAATTGTTCCGTTCCAAAAACAGGCCAAAGCGCTTCCTTATCAGCAACGCAAAGGAAGCAGCACTCCAAGCCAAAATTGTTAGGCTCAAACACTTGATAAAACCTAAACTGCGAGGTCTACAATACGTATCAAGATAAACCCGAATCAACGCTTTGCAGACATAGAGAATATCATGGATAGAACTGGGGATTTGTTGACTGAAGAAGCTTATATAAAATTACTAACACACGGATAAGTAGGCACTAAAAAAATTTCTAGCTGATACAGGTAATTTTAAAATTGTGTTGTATAAATTTCAGTCATGCCCCAACTAAAATTAAAAAGTGTCTTAGATCCTTGAGTATTCGAGAACTATATGGCCGTGCCTATGTAATTTCCATCAACCAAGAAGGATATGGATGGACGGGGTAGAGAGGCCTGTTCTACAGTTCTATGGTGCCCCTCGATTAAACGCGCAAGTTTCTAGCCCTGCGTGCCAACATATCCAGCATCATCAAAATATAAGAAGTTAGTTTGTGCGCAAGAAGCTTAGATACAAAAATTGTTTCTCCAATCTTCATTTAATGTTGTAAGAAGTAGCAAAAACGTTGTATTGGTCAACTATCTGCAAAGTTGTAGTACATGCATAACAGGAAGAAGTTAAGCGAGCGTCGAGCAAAACCACGTGATACGGCTAACATATGATTAAATTCGACACCCATTCGGGTGAAATAAGCGGGAGCAGACCATGGCCAATCATTACATGTAGGCTGGCGAAGTCGAACTCTACACCTTCTCGCGGTGCTGGCTATAAACGTTCAGTATGTTCGCATATCTGGGATAGCCAAGAATATTCGCAGTCATTCCCTTCAGGAACCCCATTTATCAACGCGGGTTTCGGTCGGCTTCGTATCATCATCACCATCCTCAGCACCTTTTCTACGAAGCACTCCCATGACTGTCCCAGATGTTGAAATTAGTTAGTGATT
>JAATOF010001126.1:0-19333 GCA_013170925.1 Podosphaera leucotricha | reverse complement strand
GTTATTTAATGTTTTAAAACAGAAAAAAGCCACCCAAAGGGGTCGTGGTGTTAGGAGTTTATGAGTCGCAAGCATAGACTTAATACATCTGTGAGGGTGTTCAAATCGAGGAAGACAATAGTGCTACTAAATTTCTCTCGATTCATTAGATGAGATGGGGAGCCCCTAAGCTACTTAAACGCTGCTTAGTGCATATAATATAAGATTTTGTTCTTAAACAGAGTGTTTTTATGATTTGGAAGGCTCATGACTTAATGAGGAACTTCGTGAGCCACGACAAATATATATCTGCTATCAGGAACAATAACAAGTTCATATCTTTTCGTTCGGATACGCAGCAGTCTAAGGCCGTCCTATTGCATATAATTAACAAGGTAAATATCAAAAGATTAGTTGAAGTCTGATAGAAAAACACATTACCTCGTCATCCATTTCCGTAACTAAGGTAGAAGTATTATTTACATAGTTCCATATCATCGTAGCAAATTCATCATTACTATTGGAGCTTTTACCCTCTGAAGGTAATCTTGAGGGGATCGTATTGACACCAGTGTTAACTTTGAATACATTTGTTTGGCCCGAAGATGCTAGGATGGTTGATGTGGCCCGGTCCATCGCAAGAGTCGCTATTACCGATGACTTTGATGATAGTCGTTGCATAGCTTCAGCTACGGGTAAAGGAACACTAGGTTCTAAGTTCGCCATGAGTAAATTTGAAGAAGCGGTGAGGATTGATCTCTGGTCGGAAGAGGATATCTAAAAAGTGCCTTTTAGTTTTCTGAGACAGTAGATCGATACCAAGTTACTGTTTATTTGTTTAAGATTCTGGGCTGAGAACAGGTTTGCGATGAGTCTAATAGTAGCTTTATTCACTACAATTAAACAGTCGTCAACATTTGCGATTGAAGAGTGTCCATTCAATCGATAGCGTCTACACTTCGTCCGAGTGAGAATTGTGAATAACTTCACGTGCATGAAAGTCCACTAGTTCTGCTAGACTCCTCGACTAGATTTTGGCTGCATTAAAATAGACTAAGCTAAATCAAGTTAGCTCATTAAAATAGAAGGTGAAATTTAGTTAAACAACCGACGGCAGCAAAGTTAGATGAGTTAAATTTCATTGACTCAAGATGGGCTCCTCTATGCGAAAAAAGAAGGAAAAATCAAAGGACTTTAAGGTGCTTTCACTTAGCTAAGATGGGCTCTATCAAAATTTTGTCTAGAATTACATCTGATCAATATCATAGAAACAAAAATTGAAAGTCGGCAAGACCAAAGCCAAACCTGACAATTTCACTGACACCAGCTTCAAATCTAAATGTGAGTTTTTGCATTCACGGTGGCTGATTTCACTTCCTTGCAGCGTATCGGTTTCGGCCAAAAAATGTTTCTCAGTTCATTCGCAAATCTCAACGAGCGCCTTGCCTATCACTTTGCATACTTTATGGCTCAGGATGTATTCAACACTTAGTGGTGATCACTCTCAATTATCTAAAAATATTTCTTTAGCACATCAGAGAAAAATTCGTTTCTGGCCAAGTCGCGAACAGGAAATTCAGTTTTAACCACTGTTACGATATCAGTGCAAATTAATTAACGGAATGAGGAATAACTTTATCAGAGCCTGGAAGCATATTGTAAAATGTGGATATATGAATAAAAGAAACTAATAATTTAATTCCATGAGTTAACATGGTTTCTTGAATACCAGCACTCATGGCATCGTATTGTCTAGACTACTGAAAGTAAATCTTCTAGTTATCATGTCCAAGCATGACCTGTGTTACTTGGCATTTCATACCTCAAAAACCCAAAAGCCTTTGATGCGTCTGGCTTACGACTTATAGCAATTGTTCTTAACCAGCAATCTCTGAAAATATCTGCACCATCGTCTTCTTCTCAGTTTGCTCACTACCTCTCCCTCGCCTCGACCTCAAAAACCGAGACTCAACGACGAGATGCCCTTTCATATCTCATTACGCAGGTATCCACGTTACCAACCAGCCATGCCCTCCCTCTACCTACAGCAGTCCTTCTTCCAAAGCTGATGCCTCTAATCCTCGATGGCTCTACCTCTGTACGGATTCAGTTGCTCAAGTTTCTTCGCCTTCTTCCATCTAGTGACGTGGGTGATCATGCCGAATGTGCTCTGCTGTACACCCGGGCTGGAATCACTCACTTAGCGTTAGAGATTCGCATTCATGCTTTAGAAATCTTGGAGTGGCTCCTTGAAGTTGCTGGAAACGAGATTGTGAGTTGTCCTGGAGGATGGGTCAAGACGCTTAAATGTCTTATGAGCATTATGGGCTGGAATATAGTTCTTTCAACAGGTAAGTGGACCTCAGCTAGCAAGGTTACTTTGAGTAAGGCTGGGAAGACTTTTCCTCGACAGCTGCTTGTCTTTGCTCATTTCTTGAAAGTTGGCTTGGTAGAATCAGAAGATTTACTAGCCCTCGCTGCTCAGAGAAAGGCCGATGATCTTGCTCGAAATATAAGAAATTTTCCATTGGTGGACGTTCATTTGAATATGATTCCGACGATTGCAAATGCTTACTCCTATCTCAACTTGTTTGGTGCACCTCGAGATGAGGAGAGTGAAATATACAGTGACCGTGAGGCTAGGCAGAGGGTATTTTACAGGATGTTTTTCCCTGGCGTACAGAATGGGGTTGAAAGTGCTCGGAAAGAAGGGGGAGAGGTTGGAAGAGCTGCTGCTGTCTTGGCTGAAGCTTTAGGAAAAGGAACGAGCGATTACTGTGATTTGGGTACGAATCAATTTCAATGAAATGATAAAGATCTACATGGCGTTTTGGAGAGGAGCTCTGGCAGATTTTGATATGAGAGATGAATTTAAGAGATTGGTTGTCCAGCTTATGCCGGTAAGATCAATAAATTCTGACAGGAAGAACAGGGCACGAACCGAACCGAATCAAATCAAATACAATATTAATATTAATATTTGACGCGAATCAAATTGAGGGTATTTTCAGTTAACATCCAAGCCCAAACTTTAATTAAAATAAAGAAAAAGGATTCTAGGGAATGGCCTTCTAGCGTCCTCTAGAGGCCTACCATATTCTGTTGCCGTTCTATCATTTACAGTTGAAAAACCAAAATCTTTCACACTTCTAAACGCCCTCGGTCTACTACTGTAACGGCTTAACCGTGTATTAGGCGAATAATTAAATAAACGATTAGGGAATCGAAATGACCTACGCTCTCTCTAATAATTCTAACTACATGTACTAAAACCATTCCACAGAAAACCAATCTATCTCGCAGAGTAGCCACAATAGCATATAGATCTAGTAGCATGCTATCAAAGGAAAGTATCGGCATTCTCACAATTGGTATAGGATGTGATTTGTCTGACCTTATTATTAGATACCATTAGAGAATACTCAGCGTATTAAAGCTAACTGCCAGTTTATGACATCACTCGCTATTGCTAGAATCGACGGAACCCTCCTAGGAAAACCAGGATACCCTCGGGAAGAGAGGGCGCATAACTGATAGCGGGAGCCGAATGAGCACCTCTTTGACAATAGTCATTTCATCCTGATTAGAAAGCACATCTACAGCCAAGAGAAGTCATTCCGTGAACAATTGAGATCGTTTTGAACCACAGGTAATGTGTATCTCGCTGTACATTTCCACCCGTGTAAAAACATGGGCTTTTCAAGTTTTCATAGTGACATACCACCCTGTGATTAGTTACGTTTCTTGTTGTGAGGGGGCGTATGCTGACCGGAGGTATATTGGAAAGGAGTAGGTCCAGAAGACTAGAATAGGAGCAAGTAATGATGGGGTAATCGATATAACATGTTTCCGGCAACTAGCTCCGGAGAAATAATACTAATATCCGGGAAACCCCTACTCTAACCACCAATAACGCCTCGACATCACATAACCTCCTGATCGATAGCTACGATCATAGATCGTCCCAGTAAGCGGGTGGCAACCCTGTCACTTGTATAAACCGTGGACACCGTTACAGCAAGCAATTTTGAATTCTAGTATTCGCACCTTTCGCGCTTTAATTCGTCCCAGAACCGGCTCAGTATGCTAGCACGTGATCTCTTTCGTGCCCCTTCAGATCAACTCGTGAATACTTTGTTTGATTTATATTATGCTAATATTAGAGAGTTAACGCGATTTATATTTGTTAAATAAGAGATATATTAAGGAAAGCAATTGCCCTGAGATGAGGGCTTCATGTACATGTGTCTAATAGTCTAGATAGAAAAGGTTTTATAGAATTAGAAAGTAGACTGTATTACGGCCTACTTACTTTGCTCATTTTTTTTTGGTGGTAGGTCATCACAAGAACCGGATCTTACTCTTAATAGCGTGGCATCCAGAGAATGATGATCAAACCGAGCGCCTCGAAGCGATGCTTGAGTTTTACCTCTGAGCCTGTAGCAATTATCGGCAAGGAGACCGGGTAAGTTGGCTCCCGTCGGCTGAATTAAACGCGGAAAACACGGAATCGGACTCAATTAAAGTTACTCCATCCTTTGCCAATACCGCCCAGCATCTAAGGTTGGCAATCGTATCCTGTGCATCAGATTATGTTAAAGATCCAGCAAAACCTAGCGAATTTATTTGTCGATCAAATGGATGATAAGGTGTTTGGCAATTCAAAAATATTAAAGCCAGCAGGCCTAATAAGAAGCCGTTTTTGAAGAACTTAAGTCCTTTTAGATTAGCTGAAGTTGTGAGCAGCTATAGTTACCAGTTGCATCTTTCTGAGGATATAGTTTACCACGTCCGGATCCAGACAACCCCTTGCCGGGACAGACTAACGAGCCGAACCCTTTAGTTGAGGTCGACGAGTGCGGAGAAGACTCGCTTGAGATAGATGCTACTATCAGATCTAGACACCATAGATCGCGAGGTTTCGAATATTGGGCTAAATTCTTGGGTGTGATAGAGAAATCATGGGAGCCCTTGTTCGATATAGTAAATGGAAATCTATCCGAGTCTCCCACAAGCCTCCTCGCCGTCCCAAGTCATCTTCCAAAGAAATTGCCGGGGCACTGGCCACGGCCAAGGTTTCGACGAAATCTTCCCAGCGAGTTTGATTCCATTCAAAATCGGCTGCTGGGTAAGCCGCTCGAAAGGAGGGAGCTATTGTCAGGGTCCACAGCAGGTTTGTGAGTAAATTTCACTGATGGCGTGGACACTTGCATAGCATGGCACATGTATATGTTTGGTGGAAATTAGGGGCTTTCACCATTAATCAAAACTAGATTATATCGCATGATTAAAGGTCCTCAGATGTATTTTCTACTGACCATTCTTTCCATCCTTTTTTCTCGCCCGGCAAACGAACCTTCTGAATTTCTTCATCAGTAACATTTTTCCACGCCCCGGCTGGGATCCATCCAATATATGCTCGGTTACCAAACCCTCCAACCCAGTATACATCCTGAACCACAAATCGTTGCCACTCGCTCGCATGGATTTTATTGCCAGGAAGCCACAATTTCGCGTCCGGATGACTCTTAATGAAACAATCTTTTACACTGAGCTTCTCGACATCTGGACCTTCGATAATTTCCAGGTATCCGAACAGCGAGAAACGCGGTAAGTTCGCCGCTGAGTAGGCATAAGAGTTTGGCATGGACGAAATGCGCGATGAAGGGGCGTAGGGGGGTGTCCACGTGAGGGATAGCGATACATTCGAGCCCGAGGCGACATTCCGAAAAGTCGTAGCTATGCCTATGGCAAGGATGGTCGGATTTCCTGAGGTCTCGCAGTCGGCGATATATTCCATGAGGCCGACAGGCGTGCTTTCTAGCTTGTGCATAGGCTCATGATATCGCGAGTTGGCTTCTGCAGGATAGATAGTTGAGAAAACTCCTATCGGCGTGTGACGTAAGACACGCCTTGCTAAGATGGCAGACTCATTAGCTGTTGGAATGTGGAACAAATGATCATCGACGGCATTAGCTATGGGGTTAGCTAGAGAACGTATCGCACTAAAAGCTAACGCGAGCAGAGAACAGGCGAAAGTGATGAGGTGATGCATCAGAGGAGAACATGAAGTTTTGATGTTGTAGCAACTACCAGCAAAATTTAGTTAGTCAAATGACGTTGCTGAGGAGTACTGTATTGACGACAAATGGAAGCAACCCATGGACATGTGTTCATGACAATGCTAGCTGATATTCTGCTTAATAATTAATACATACATAGGTACTACTAAATATTGTTAGCGTAAATTTAGTAGTACACCTATTTCATCAACGTCTCATACGTCTTCCCTCGTTACAAAACTTCATGTTTCACATACTTGTAATTGGTTAGATCCTCAAATTGCTATACCAACCCTTGTGTTTCCGCCTAAGCTCTCATCCTTGAGCAGCCACTCACGTAATCTATCGTGGCATCCTCAACGTTGGGCCCAAACCGACCGTCTTTGAAGCCGATAACACTTTCATCTACAGTTTCACTTAAGTAACATCTGATGATGCCTCAAATCGCAAAATAGAGTCTGACACTACTGTTTCCGGAAAACCATGCAACCTGAGAAAATGGCACCTATTCTCAAGCTTTAAGCTTCTAAATGGTCCAATTGATAACAGTTAATGAAATGCAGATTATCTCACTTACTCCAGTTACTACCAACGCTTGTCTTTGGTATTTCTAGTGGCCACCCATAATTAAATAGGCAGAGAAAATGTCGCTGGGCGTATCAAACATAACACTCTTTGCTGGAGGGTGAAGGAGAGCACAGATGGACGCCCGTCCTCCGGGTGGCCTGGGAACATTAAACTCATTTCTTTTTAATATTCGCCGATGATACTGGAAGATATTAGGGGTTCCTTTTGACTTTAAGAGATAGAGGTACAAATCTAAGATCATGAGATGATGTTTAGGATAGTGCTATTAACTAGAGGTCTCGTGACAAACATAAATTGTCGCCAAATGCACAATAACGGATCACTTGAAGAATCATCAAGGCCCCCAAGAGTCGGAGCTGAGGATGAAAGTGCACCTATGATAAGACACTTCCAATGAACATTTCAAACATCAAACTGAGTCATCACTTGAAAAAATATTAGTACAGGACAAACAATAATTAAAGAGCTAAATTATATAAATTAAGAGGGTTCATGTTGCTAACTATATAGTTACTAGTTCATGTAGCGCCGGTATGATACAGTTCTGCTGAAATTGGGGACACGTACAGTTGCTCCGGCAGTCTTAAGGGTCTAAACTAAATACAAGTATAGGGGTATGAGGGTAAGTAAAAGCTTGCTGTAAGGTAATTTCTGTGCATTACCTCTGATTATTAAGATAAGGAGAATGGACAGATCTTATCTAGTAGCTTGCCATCAGTTATTTATCTTACCCTCCTTGGTATTTTAAGAATTAAGTGTCGGTCGGTTATTTTATCGATAAGATAAACCAATCAACAACGTCACATATTTCTGACTAATAAAGTTATTTTTGGTCGGGTAATTTTTATAAAATATTATCATTTCTGGCTCCCCCACCATACTCTTCAGGTCTTCTGCCACTCGCGGCTGGGACTTAGGAATTTCTTACTGCTGTTGTAATATCTTTTGACGTCTGATACGTGCAATAAGCCAATTTCATTACCAAATCTCCACTCTTCTGTAAGAAAATTCTCATTCTCTAGGTCAGAAGGTGTTGACATCACAATCGTTTACGCAACTCTTCACTACATCTTAACAATATCAGTTCCTAACAGTATTTGATCGAACCAGTTCTTCAAGGCGCCTTAATTTAAATATGCCCTACGTTATTTCACCGACCCGTGCCACGCCAATCATGATTGCGAAATCCGAAGGCCCTGCGCCAACGCAAGCGCAAGTATCCGATATTATAAATCTTGCCTTGACTGCCAAAACATCTGAAGCGTCTGTATCTGCAGCATACTCATTATGCGATCTCTTGCTAAACTCGGTTGGCTTTCGGGGCCTGACATCGTACGGAATTCTCAATCTAATAAAAAAAGCTGCCGCAGATAAGAAAAGTGCAGTACGAAGAGAAGGAGCACAGAACCTTCTAGGAGCATTGCTTGAACGTTTACCGCCTCGACAGAGAATAAGCGAGGCAATACTACTCGTACAAGAGGGGGGTATGATTCCTTGTGCGTTGGATGCTCTGGCAGATAAAGCCTCAGCCGTTCGGGAAGCAGCCCAATATGCGCTTGATGAATTGTTTAAAAATTTAAGTTCTGAAGCGCTTGTAGTTGGACTTCTTCCTGTTCTCAGCACATACCTTGGAAAAAGAACCGGAAAATGGCAAGGCACTGTTGCTGCTTACAAGCTTTTGCAGAGGATTGCCGATAAATCCAAAATGGAAATTGGAATTTCTAAAGATGAAGCAAATGATAGAGATATCTTACGAGAAGTAATGGGTACTCGGTTGGCAGGGCTTATACCTGTGGTTGAAGCAGGCATGCACGATTTAAAGTCCGAAGTTGAGAAGCAAGCTGTTTCTACAATGACTTCGTTGACTTCGCTTCTTTCTAACGATGATGTAATTCCACGAATTCCACTTTTGATAGCAACGATGCAAAACCCATCAACTGAAACATTACAAAAAGCAATTCATGCACTCTCTCAAACTACATTTGTCGCTATTGTCACATCTCCTGTGCTTGCTCTTCTTACTCCGTTACTTGAAAGATCTCTTAACAGTCCTAACACCGCTCAAGAAGTACTTCGACAGACTGTGGTCGTCGTGGAAAACTTAACTAAGCTCGTACATGATCCTATCGAAGCTAGAACGTTTCTCCCAAAACTAAAGCCTGGTGTAAAAAGTGTGAAAGAACGGGCCTCATTACCAGAAGTTCGGCAGTTGGCTGAGCGTGCACTTGCTGTTATTGACAAGGCTATGAGCGATGATAATGGAGTATTAGTAGACGGAACTTTTGCCCGTATTACGACTGCGGATGTTGCTAAGGTTCTTGAGACTGAGATCAAAAGCTCTGCTGGCTTAATCGATGATTCGGAGAGTTTCAAGCTCATTGAGCCATATATTTGCAGTATGGTGGTTGAAGACGTCCATCACCGCCAAATTCGTCGAATCTCAGCTTGCGTAGCCCCATATTTACAGCAGCTCGTGAAAGAGTCGGGCATCGCTGAAAAAGTTGGAGAGGCTGTTCAAGAATTTTACATCAAAGAAGATCACCGCAAGTATGGACAGCCAGTAAAGGAAAATGATGGTGAAGTTGAGATCGTCAACGCTGATTTCTCTCTTGCCTATGGGGGGATGTTACTTCTTTCGCATACAAACCTTCGTCTACTTAAAGGACATAGATACGGTCTCTGCGGCCGAAATGGTGCTGGTAAATCTACCTTGATGCGCAGTATCGCTACCGGTAAGCTTGAGGGGTTTCCTCCTCAAGATGTGCTCCGCACCTGTTTTGTCGAACATAACCAGGGCGAAGATGCCGATATAAGTATCCTAGAGTTTGTCGCAAAAGATCCTGAGATTGGAAAGGCAGGTCTTGGCCGAATTTCCGAAGTATTATCAGAAGTAGGATTTACCTCCGGACCTGAGGGTCGTCAATCTGAAAAAGTCGGGTCATTATCTGGAGGGTGGAAAATGAAGTTAGCTTTGGCACGAGCCATGTTAATGAAAGCCGATGTCCTTTTACTCGACGAACCTACTAATCATCTCGATGTAGCAAATATTAAGTGGCTACAGGAATATTTAAAGTCTCACACTGAGATCACTTCATTAATCGTGTCTCACGATTCTGGATTCCTCGACGAGGTTTGCACTGATATTTACCATTACGAGCCAGGAAAGAAACTTGCATGTTATCAAGGCAACTTGGCAGCATTCGTCAAGCAGAAACCTGAGGCTAAAAGTTACTACACGTTATCTGCATCTCAAGTCCAATTTAAGTTCCCTCCCCCAGGTATCCTCGCCGGGGTAAAATCACAAACCCGCTCTATTCTCCGTATGACTAATTGCTCATACACCTATCCTGGAGCCTCTAAACCCTCCCTTCACAATGTCTCCTGCCAACTATCTCTCTCATCCCGGACCGCAATTATTGGCGGTAATGGAGCAGGAAAGTCTACACTTATAAAACTTCTTACGGGCGAAACAATTCCTACCTCTGGACGTGTTGAGAAACATCCCAACTTGCGAATCGGTTATATCAAACAACACGCTCTCGAGCATGTCGAAATGCATCTTGAAAAGACTCCTAACCAGTATCTCCAGTGGCGTTATGCCAACGGGGATGATCGCGAGGTCCATATGAAGCAGACACGCATCCTCTCAGCTGAGGATAAAGCTCAAATGGAAAAATGGGTCGATCTTGATGGTAAAGGAGGCAAACGTATAGAAGCCATCATGGGTCGGCAAAAGTGGAAAAAAACATTCCAGTACGAAATCAAGTGGCAAGGGTTGCTTCCTAAATATAACAGCCAAGTTTCTCGTGAGACTTTAATTGAATTAGGATTCAGTAAGTTGATCCAGGAATTTGACGACCATGAAGCTTCGCGTGAGGGTTTGGGTTTCAGAGAACTCTCACCAAAAGTCATCAGCAAGCACTTTCAAGACCTCGGTCTTGATCCAGAGATTGCTGATCATAATGAGATAAGTGGTCTCTCCGGGGGACAAAAAGTCAAAGTTGTCCTTGCAGGTGCAATGTGGAACAATCCTCATCTTCTTGTCTTGGATGAACCGACAAATTTCTTGGACCGCGATTCCTTGGGAGGCCTTGCTGTTGCGATTCGTGATTATAAGGGTGGAGTTGTGATGATTTCTCACAATGAAGAATTCGTAGGCGCCTTGTGTCCTGAGCAATGGCACGTTGCCGATGGTCGTGTCACGCACAAAGGGCTCTTCGCCGTCAGTTCGGATCGATTCGAAGATAACAACCGCCCGGGAAGTGGCATTAATAGCAGCGTTGCCAGCAGCGTCGTGAGTAGTGCCGATGCAAGTGCCGTGAACAGCGGTATCGAGGATAACGGCGAGATGTCATTTCGATCTAAGAAGAAGAAAAAGATGACGAAGAAGGAATTGAAAGAACGAGAGGTTCGCAAGCGTCTGCGTCATATTGAATGGTATGTCCGGCTCGGCGCGAATCATAAATACTTGCTAATCATTCTCTCTAGGCTGAACTCACCCAAGGGTACCCCCCATCCACCTGACACAGACGATGAGTCTTAGAATGTAGCTCTTGTATCATGCAGGGATCGTATTCTTTCTTTCACGGTGCTTCCCTTGGACTTTTGTTCCTCCATAGAGAACACGTTTACGACCTTGGAGTCAAAAGCAGGATCGTGGTTCACATGGGAACGATGAAAACACTCGGAATAGTAGATAGAGCTCTAGGCAGGCAGGCGTTAAACATAGAACATCTTAGGCGTTGATATTTGTACTGAGGGACTGGGGACGGACTATGATAGATTGAATTTGGGCTGCGTAGGAGCCACTCGTAGCATAACTTACTAGGGATAGAATACATTGATTATTTACTACACAATACGCCCACTAATTAGAGCCTGTCTGGTCCCCCTTGCCCTCAAGGAGAAACGAACCCATCATGACCTCCCAATTCTCCACAATGCCCATGCCCGCGTACACGACACAATTACACTCACAGCCGCCGGGACAGTAGGTGTAGCCCTCAGCGTGGAATTCAGCCAAGCAATCTAAATGGCTGACACATCCACAGGAGAGACAGGGTGAAAAGATACTGCTCACCGGCGCCAAGCAGATGGTACATCGCAATTGGCGCTGAATGATCGTGCAGCGATCACAGCGCCCAACGGCGCCGCCTTCGGCACCTCCAGCGAGCGGCTCGAGACGCGATTCATGCCGAATACAGTAGCCCGTGATGACGAGCCCCTCCTTTGTCGCTGCGGCGAGCGGTTCCTGCGTTATGCTGGCGGCAGGACGCACCGCGGGATTTTGGATTCCCGGGGATGCGACGAAGGGTGTGAAGATTTTTTTTTGGAGCAGTTCCACGTCGGCGGATTGCATACTGTAGGCATTGAACTTCAGCATTTCGAGACGGCCGATGGGGTCGTCCCAGAGGAATAAGAGCTCTGCATAGGCAGCGCGGTAACGGTGGTACATGGATGCGGGGTGGGCGTGCAAGATTGGGGTGCGGATGTAGTCCTTGCCGCCAAAAACGCGGGAGTTTATCATGTCAACGCGGATACCTGTACATATGGGTTGTTTGGATTCCTCATGATCTTCGGAAACGCTTGGATTAGCTTTCTCATAGCTTTTAGAGCTGCGAGTAGCGGTTGTGTTGCCCCATGATATGACACTGGGGGCAAGGGATGATAAGATGTGCTCAACAGGTGATATTTTTTTGCGGCTAGACGCAGGTTTGGGTGGTGATGATGATGACGACGTGAATCGGGAAAGTCCCGCAGCAAAGGTTGATAAACCGACTGAATTACTGGCACGAGACGTCTTATTTGATATCTCATGATTTGTTGTTTGGCTATAAGGGTGGCGACTATTAGATTCTAAGCTAATCTGCGCCGAGCTAAGTGGTGGCATATCGCCATGTGGATGTGATGGATTGGCAGCGTTGTTTTCTACTAATGAACACACAGATTCGTTTATTGCTGATGGAGTTCGAAGGAGTTTGGGCGCTGAGAAGCTAGAAGGGTTTGAATGTTTGTCATGTACGGTGTAATTATTACCATCGGCAAGAAGTTGGTTTAAAGAAAATCGTGATTCTTTCATCTGTCGTGATGTCAGGGGTCGCAACTTAATAGGAGTGATTGGTAGTTTAGCTTCTGTGAGAGGCTCTGTGAGAACGCATGATAACATAGCTAGCATTTGAATATCAGCTTGACGTTCAAAGTGAATAAATAAATCGTAAATTACATCTACTGCAAGGGGATTTGATTCCCATCTTATACGACCTAAGAAATCATTAAACCAAGTATTGATATTGTACGATACACCAAAAACGCTGCAAGAATCATTACTATGATCTTTGCGGGCTGCATGCCTTGTAGTTGCAATACTGAGCTCTTGAAGATAAGTTTGGTCTGATGATTTCACATGAATTTTATTATATAAAATCATTGCGATATATCTCCAGACATCTGCAAGATCACGATAGCCATGCTTTTCGGCAATCGTTGTGTTATGTTTACAGACACTCAGGCCATCTCCAAATATGGCATACTCTTTAGCGAGCTCCATCTTGCTTGGTAGAATGTCTGCCACTGAGTAAAAAGCGATAATATTCTTAGGTTTGACCCCTCGTCGACTTGTTGTAGTCCCAATTGTAGTACATGCCCCGCTGGAAATTTGAGAGTCAGACGTAGGTGGACCACGTCTGATGGAACGATGCACATTACCACCTAAGTATCTCAAAAATATAGGCTGACTGTATTGAGTAGAATAGTCAGAGTCACTCGCGTTTGAAGTATCCGAAAATGACTCATCAGAATCACCATGTCCTTCGGAAGCCAATGAGATACTTTTGGCCTTTTGCCCAAGTAGATCGATATTTTTAAGACGAGCAAAGCTCTCAAAATAAGGCCTTTCTCTTGCACGAGTATTATTTTGAGCTGTTAAGGTAGCCAGAAGAGATTTTACTTTATCTTCCTTGGGAGGGAAGAAGCAAACAAGCAGTCCGTTAATCGAAAAACGCGCGCCGCATAATCTTGGTAATGGTACATTTGCATTATGATTTGCTGGTGGGATTACATAAGGCGCATTTGGATCAAGCTCATGATATAAAGCTGTGGAAGTATTGGTTGAAAGCTCCGCCTCTTCATCACTGGAGCTCTCCAATGTGAGTGAATAATCTGCGTCATACACAATGTCTTTAAAATACGTGGATGCTTCAAGGTCAAATTCTCCTAGAAGATAGCGGAGAACCATTTCAAGACAACCTTTAGTGCGGATTATGCAGCTATCTGCTATTTTCTGAACGTCTCTTTTTAGTTTAAAGTACGTTGATATCGACATTAGAGAATTTTTGCCAATAAGAAAGAACGGAGATTTCAACTCAGGATAATCTTCAGGAAAAATTAAGGTTAGGGTCACATTAATACAGTTTCCATCATCAGCCCATGGACCATTGATCGATACAATAATTGTACGTTTATCCATATCTATATCATCGAATTCGATTGAAGGTAGCTGCTTATGAATTCGAATTATTTCGTCATGTAGACTCTCATGCCCATCCCAGCCCCTATCATCATCAAAATCTGGTTGAGTAAAAGAGAACCGTCTTTGTGAATCAACATCACTCTCTGGCTTGCTAAATTTTATCCCGCTCATCCAACCAATTTTTTTTTGATCCTTTTCTTCTTCAATATTAATGGCCTTTGTCTTCATAGCTATACCACGGACATTAGGGCGTCCCTTATGAGATTTAAATTTCTTAGTAGCATACATCATCAATAGGTTTGCTTTCGTCTTAGAACTAGTGGGTTGAGGACCTGTTATCGTTGGGGCCTTCTTTTCAGTTATTATTTTCTCAACATCTCGGAACGTCTTATAAGCAGCCCCTTTGCGAGTGACATTCAAGTTTGGAATGGCTATGCTTCCCTTTTCATGCCCGATTGTTCCAAGTATACTTGGGTCTACAGTATGAAGACGCAACTCGTTGTCCTCACCCCAGGATACAAGCTGGAATTCTCTGTTATCCAAACCATCTTCTGTAATGCTGCCTCTACCTCGCCATAAGAACTCTTTCACTTTAAAGTCACCATGACTGCGAAAAGTATGCACTGCCATCGAAGTATCATTGCTTGTGTCATCAATTGGCCGTTGATGATAGAGATAAAGATCACCAGGGGAATCTTGAGGCATTGCGAGTAAGCCATATCCGAAAGGGGTATGCCGGGCTCGCCACACAGGAAAATCGGTATGGATGATACGTTCTGGCTTATCAATTTCACAGTGATAATCCCAAAATTTGATTGTCTTATCAAGGGAGCATGTCACTACCCGAGTACCTTCAGTTCGGTTCCAATCGACACCATAAATTTTAGAGACATGCGCATTGATAGACCGAATTGGAGCAGCTCCCTTGCGATCATCCCAAATTCTTAACCACCGATCATGAGACGAAGCAGAGATATGTGGGTCCTGCCGATTCCATTTTATCTGAGTCGCTCCTCCAAACCAGTCTGTGAAAGTAATGACCGGTTTTTTG
The DNA here is from genome assembly GCA_013170925.1 of Podosphaera leucotricha. NCBI lineage: Eukaryota > Fungi > Ascomycota > Leotiomycetes > Helotiales > Erysiphaceae > Podosphaera > Podosphaera leucotricha. The sequence goes on along the minus strand of JAATOF010001126.1, from coordinate 4,185 downwards.
GGTCGTCGGAGATCCCACACATGTACATTCCCATCAACAGCACACGTCGCAAGAACGTCAGGGTGATGTGCTGAAAAATTAATATCAGTTATAGCTCTTTTGTGTGCACTAAGAGTATGTTCGACACAACCATTTGCATCTTCATTTTTGTTTAGATTCCATACTAATGCCTTTTGGTTAGCCGTACTGACAACCCAGTAGTCCCGAGCTGCAAACGGAGACCATTGTACGTCAGCCACAAGCCATGGAAGTCCGTTTCGAAGATGTCGAGGAGGGTTAAGGGGAGAGTCAAGATCGATGATATCTAAGCCATCTGTACTATTGCAAAATGTAAACTTTGAAAATCGTTCGAAGGAAAAACTCACGATGCAAGCACAACGTCGCGACCTGATGGGGAGATGCTTGCTGATCCAACTATCCGGTCAACGTGAATTGATACATCTGTATCGAATGTAGTGCTATCATACGCTGACTTGATAGATTTATTCTTTTTTGAGATATTCATGATAGTATCTTTGCATCTTCATTAAGTACCAATCTGGATAGATATTTCTTTATTTTTAGCGTACCCAGGGGCACATTGATGTCCGTGGAATACATTCATGAGGGATTTATTATGATATTAGAATAGTTAAGTAAAGTAAAATGGTGTTTGGTTTGGAAAATTGGGTTCGTATCATGCTCAAGTATGTGGGTGGCTTGCGTACAAGTTGACAACATACATTTGTCAAGGGTGCGCCATTACTATTATTAAATGGCTTTCTATCCATTTCTTAATATACAATAATTAGGACTCTCTATCTACTAATATCGAGAGAAAGAAGTTAATTGAATTCATTACATGTATACTCTTATCGTTCGAATTGTATTTTTGTGACTTGTTGCTTCCTTGCGCTCAGAGCTAACCGTCTGATCAGCACAGCAATTAAATTCCAACAAATCATCGGAACAAGTCAACTCTAGAAATTTGACTCACAGAATGTCTCTTCCCAAGCGTATTATTAAGGAGACGGAGAGACTGAATGCAGAACCGTGAGCAGGTTAGATCTGTCCTACGGGCCGACTACTAATTATTATCTACCCAACATTACAGTGTCCCAGGTATTAGTGCTTCTCCTCATGAAGACAATTTGCGATACTTCGACGTTTCCATCCATGGACCGAATCAGTCTCCATACGAAGGTGGGGATAACTCACGGTAATATCTAGTCAATGTTAACATTTGAAAGGTGGTATCTTCAAACTTGAGCTTTTTCTACCTGACGACTATCCAATGACGCCACCTAAGATCAGATTTCTCACAAAAATTTATCACCCAAACATTGACAAGCTTGGGCGTATTTGTTTAGACGTCCTAAAGAGTAGGAGAGCTTTTATCAGCAATATTGAGCTAACATAGCCGCATAGGCAATTGGTCTCCTGCCCTTCAGATTCGTACTATTCTCCTCTCAATTCAAGCACTCCTCGGCGCACCTAATCCAGATGATCCATTAGCGCCTGAAGTCGCAAAAAAGTGGAAGGAAGATGAGCCTGCTGCTATTGCGACAGCTAGAGAATGGACCAAAACTCATGCAATGATCTAGATTTCCCTCTTGAATTCCCTCTAAAGCTACATCGATCAAATTTGATAGAACTTGCTCCGAGTTGATGCGTTTAAATAGATGCATCAGCATTGGACGGACGTCACACTCGGTGGGTTTAATATCAAGAGTACGCCCAGATGTTGAAGCAAACTTATTATGACCGATATCTCTCAAAAACATCATTTTAAGACCATCTCGCTGGAAAATTTTTTGTCTCATTCTGAACGTCATGCCCACCTGTCAAATCACGTTCCCATTCCACTCACGTTTTTAAGTAGTGGATCTCAATACAGTGTTTCACTGGATAGACCATATTCTGGATTAGATCAATATGAACTAACGCTCTCAATGATTATCCGAATACAGTAGTTCAATCCTATAAAAATTTCAGGAAACCTGTATTGTGACTCGTATAAATAGAGGTACAGGGGCAAGATTCAGCGTTAAACTTCAGCGGTGCCATTGTACCCCGCTGTTTGCTGACGAAACTTCATCTTGTCACATATTTGAGATTTAAAATGTATCGTATGAACTATAATCTCAGTCCGATATTTTTATAAAGCTATACCGCAGTCAGATCTCTAAACAAGGTATACTCTTCATACGATCTTGGTCAAATTTCTAAAATCAATTCGGTCAGCTTATTTAATTCAGTGATCATACAGCCAAACAAGAAACCCTATCACGCTCTAACTTAGGTTGTTTAGAATTAAATTAACTAAGATTCTCATGAGTAAGTGGCAATAAATCACCAAAACCAGCTAGAGTTTTCTCTCCCAACTCCTGACTTTGGCAGGCTCCCTTTTCTAGAAAATAAGTCGAGCGGACGACTTTAAAACTTTAATGAACAATTTCCTTTCAACTGAAGCCAGCTGAAATATTAATGAGTGAGCACAAGCGTGTTTTTTTGTAATCTGGCAAATATGTGTATTTGGGTTGTATAGATGCTGAGGCGCTCTACTTTCATTCAACATCAAGATATCGTTTTTTTCTTTTTCATTCAAATTATAATCTTCATGCCCCCCTGCACTTTAATCTAATATGAAGTATATGTATTTGTGAGCGATATTGGCTTATTGTGCCCTTGCCAATGAATTTGATTGTCGATCCTAAGTTTTCTTTCCTCTGAACATTATGAATTTGTTATCGGGCAAACGTGCGGCAGATAAGTTGTGCTTCAACCACATGTAGTTCAACCTCATAGAGTACCAGAATATCATATCGCGCGATATATCACCAGTTATGGATATTCAATCTTCTTTTTCTGCTCTTGTTAATAATTACTCACTTCAATCATCTTTTCTAAACTCAGTTAGCCAGTCTGGCGTTTCCTTATTGTGGAAAAGGGTACCAAAGGGAGTGATATATGTAAGAAACCTTAGCATCATCAACTTAGCTAGTAATAATACGACATTATGACAAGAGCCACAATTCAGTTTGGAATCAGACAAAGATATTTGTTCGGGCAACTGCTTACTTTTACGGTGTTGATGAATCTATGTCGGTTGGTTGATCACGAATCTATTAAAGTATAATTTAAATAGATGGACACGTAATAGCATCCCAACTGGATACTTAACCAGCGGCCGGGAGCTATCAATTAGTAATCGTGGACAGCTTCGGTAGTCGTACTTGCACAGAATTCTTAGAGGAGCAACATGTACGTGTGTATGTGTTTTTCATTATCTGACGTGGGCTAGTGCGTATTAGAGATATCGAGAATACAGTCAAGCCTAGAGCGAGATTGAACTCATCACATGCTCAACTTGAGAGAACGACCTTTGTCATCATAATTTGTGTTTAATAATACACTGGATGGATCGCCCCGGAGCTGATTAGACGAAGTCAGGGTGTAGATACAGCAAGAGTGTAGTACTGCTTCATCAGAAAACTTCACACAGTGGATCACGTTATTAACCATCTCAACGTCAAAGTGGCATATCCTTAGTATGTAGTTTCCCGGTTCAGGTCTTAACGTGAAACCATTGCGACCCGACGCCGCGAGAGATCCCATAACTAAATTTGCAGTAATTATTACGAAACTTACTAACAACACTTTTTTGGAAGACATTTTGAAGACCTGGAATTTCACTTGGAAAATGAAGGTATTTTGGTAAAAACATCCATGGTATATCGGTTGACTACGCTGTGGGAATAGTAACCGGATTATGTTTAGGCTAGCCAAGGGTATTACCGTTGTGCAGTGGCTATGTGAACAGTAGGTGCAAGAGGTTAAGTGCTTTGAGCTTCGTATAGTAACGATTGAACAAGTGCTGAGCCCAGTGCTGCAGAGCGTGGTCACAGATTCTTTATGTTTGAAGTTATTTATGGTTTAAACTAAGCGATGAGTTATCGAAAGCAATTCCAACACGTGATGTCAGCAATGGTATGTAAAATGTAGAATTTGCTGTCGTGGAAAGGATGTTTGTTTGTTTATCATTTGACGTCTAACTAATGATAATATATACTAGTCCCAAATTGGATAGGACGCCAGAGCTTACTGCTCTGGAAGCCTGAGGCACCCGACTCCCCCAAACTAGAGAAAAAAGAGACCTGAGATGTTGTGCGATGTCAAGTGACTTGAACCATCACCCTGCCAACG
>JAATOF010001125.1:0-10052 GCA_013170925.1 Podosphaera leucotricha | reverse complement strand
GGGTTTGATTACTAACGTGCTTGCCGCAGCGAGCACGTTAGTAATCAAACCCGATTTCAGAATCGACAAGGGGCCATGAATAACGTTCCTCCAACCCCATGACCAACGTATATGGGAGTCATGTGCAAGCAATTTATTGTAATGTCGAAGTTTTTAGGCATTTATTCCCAGTTCTCTTGGTGACTATTCGTAATATATCATCAGCTGCTTTTTAAATCATTTTATAGCTTGCAGGAAAGCCAAGAGATTTCTGGGGTTTGATAAACTGACAGATGGCCAATTCTTGACACTGGTCGAGCTCCAGAAACAATTTTCTCAAGCTCATTGTTGGGAATATTTCCTATTAAGACAGGAAGGTCATGAAATTATCGTAGTGGTATTTTTTCTAAATTTTGGCATCCGTCACATAGTTCCCACACAAGGAAAATATATAACAAAATTACTGATTCTGAATTTTTGACATCTGAATATCGCAATACCAAAATTTTGAAGAATTGGTCTATGGTGTGTATCTCCAATAGTAATATTTGATGAGTGAAGGTCAACACACCGATAGACCAATCATGAAGGAATTTATCACCAGTTGTTTTGACGTCTTTAACCTGCTGCTGCCATTCTCTTGTTACACGCAAGCGATCAAAAAGTCTTAATGTGACTACCACATTAAATAAATCTTACTGTAACTCAATAATAACCGCTTGAAAATAAATGATTATAGATTGAAATGAATTCTAAGTCATTTTTTGAGCTGTATAATTTTTTTTCTACCAAAATAATGACCATTGCGACTTTTTGATCGCGCTATTCCATCACGAAGCAGAACCTATATTGATGCCCGACTCAGCCAGAAAATTTAGTTCTTTTTTCTGTTTAATAACTTTCAAAATGTCTACAGCCCTACACGATTCGAAACCAATTTCCTCAGAGTTAGAAATGCTTTGAAGGAGTAGGGTCTGAGGGCAGTCAAACAGGTGAATAAACTAAAGATGTCGAAGACGCAAGAGAGCTCGATTATAGTGGGCTTTAGAACAAGAAAATTGGACTCTTGAAAGTTGGAAAAGGGTCATTTGGTCAGATAAGAGTAAGATCAATAGATTTGATAGTGATGGAATCCGTTAGCTTAATAATTTGGGATTGTATTTCCTGGCTTGGTGCTGGTGGAATGGCTCGTGTGGCCAGTAAAATGAATTCGGAGCAATCCTATGATCGCAAATTCTCATGAAATCTTATGTAATCGGTCAATGTATTCTCGGGCGGGTCAAGGAAAGCTGCTGGCATGGTTAGGTATCTGATTCTTGATAAAATTGCCTTGTAAAATACTTTTTTAGGCGTTTCGGAGTGTTCTTGATTCCCACAATTGTTTTTAATGCGCTCCTATAATACTCCTACTCCCCTGGAATGTTCCTTGCACTCACCCAATCTTCTCTTTAACTCAACCCAGAGATAATTTATTGGGTTAAGATCCGAGGATTGAGCGGCAATCCAAGCAGGTGATATTCTTAGACCTTAAATATGTCTTTATAGCCCACACGGAGTGTCTGAGATACTTATCCTTGAGGATTCCGAGTCCTCATTAGAACTTAACCCGTGGCTTGCATCGTCACGTTTACCGTGGACAAAGCCTCGTTGAGTTTGCAGGTTGATTCTCTCTAATTGATCGGAATATTGAACAATATTTGTAGCTCTAATGCGGTGAGTTTCTGCCACTTATGGGATCCATATCTTGTTGAAAAATACATGTTAAGTCAATTGATAGAGGGCATTTCTCTGCGGAGGCACGCTGCCTTCGTACTGTGGACCAAACTTTGGTGCAGGATACATGTACCTCCATATATATCTTGTCGAGTATCAATCCTTTTTATTCCATGAACCATGTCACCCGGCCCAGGACATGCAATACAAGCCCCAATCACCTTCGTCACAAAATTGGAAAAGTGTGCAGTGATCTCTGTAACTTCTGGCACAGGGAGAGACAGACTATGGATTATCTGGCATTACACTGCCCCCAGTTTTCTACTGAGAGAAAGATGGAATTCGAGGGATTAGAGCCCATAAACCTTAAGATTGTTTTTAACACCAAAGTCGGCAGAGAGAAACCGTTAAAGTATTTGGAGAAATCTAGGCTACTGAAGGAATAGGGGAAAAATAAAAAACAAAAAATACCAAAAGACAAGACCAAGGAAATAATATTTAAGGGATTTGATTATTTTGAATCATGGAGTTGGACAAGGTTATTAATAAAGTTACGAGCTGCAGTGACCTATGTAAGGAGTAGTGTTTTTATGGGGAATTTGATTTGATTTCATTAACCTGATCTGGCGCCTTTAGTGGCCCACGCAGGTAACTATCAACTTTAAATATATATGAGGGGGTACCTTTCGGTGAAAACCCCTCGCTTCTACCCGGTTTTTTCTTTAATTTTTCTCCTAGTTTCCTAGGCAATCTTCAGGAAGTGCATTTACACTTGTAAACCAAGTTTGGTACCGTCTCATCAGTTACCTATTTCTTTGGTTTCTTTGTAAGTCTTCTCTCTGCTTTAATTGCGCCTCAACTTCACCAGCCAGTCGAAATTGTTCTATCCATCCCTGTTCTAAGATCCACTGTGTGATTCTTCCAACATCTTCTGGGTTGTTCATCATTGCTTCAAATGACTAATTCTTGGCTTTTCGCCAGACTTTTGTTCTGCCCTTAGACCATAGGGGGCAGGCCATTATCATATGTTTAACGTTTTGTGATCGGTATCCACATGGGCAGGTTTGGTCGTCAACTCCAGGGACTTTTCTTCGGTACAGATAAGAATTGAACCCGATATGCTCGCTTCTTATCTGCATGGCTAGACTACTTTGGGCCCTTTTGAGGTTTCTGTGCATTGAGTATGGTGAACCTTTAAGGCTTACCTTTTACCTACCGGTTGTCTTATCTGTGGTGAAATTAGCTGCTTTCCAGACTTCAGGGTCAGCTATGGTTCTATGTCTTAGGGTGATGTTTCGGGGTTGCTGTGACCAAGAGTTCGCCCACTCTTGGAACGTGGCTGTCTTTCCCATCTCTTTCTGTCCCTTGATGGACTCTTCCCCTTCGCAGAAGATTCTAACCCACTCTTCTCTATCCCTTTCCTTAGACAGCGATTCTTGGGTACTGTTTCCTCTCGCTTGTTGCCTGATCATCCGGCAGGTACTTTCTATGGCCACTTGGACCGGTTAGTTGGGAGTGAGCCCGGCGCGCTGCACCCTTCTATTCTTTAGATAGATCTCTATCGGCAAGATGGAGGTCTCATATTCCAGAACTCTCGTGCTGGTGGACTTGGAAGCTCCTGTAATACTGAGTAAGCATCTTCTTGTATAGACTTTAGTGGTTTTACTATCTTTTTGGGGATATTCCTCGTTGTCCCAGTCTCGGCCCAAACATGGGACCCATACGTAAGGGCCGGTCTGACTATCGTGCTATACAGTAGCTTTGCTTTGTGGAAAGTTGCCCCCCACGTCGATTGCGTTAGTCTACTCACCGACTACATCTGATTCACTGATTTTTGTTGAACCTTCTTTATATGTGCACCCCGGTTTAGCTTTGGGTCGAAGTAGACCCCCAGCACTCGGAGAGAAGATTGGGGCACGGTAGTGTGACCCTGGATGGCGATGGTCGCTTTCATGTTGTGCCTTTTTCTTGCATTAATTGATATTTTAGAAGGAATTATCTCTTTAACAATGTAAATAATTATTTTCTCTCTCTTGTATTATTTTTTTAAGTCAATTTTCATAGCTTTTAGGGCTGAATACAAATTAACTTTAAAAAAAAAAACCACCGTTCCTCCCACCAAACTTGGCCGTCTGAATTGTGCTGCGCGCTAAAGGTCTACTTGTCTAATGTATGAATAAGCCCAGTCTGTCTATGCATAATTGGTAGGATAAGCGGGTATGCATTGGATAGTTGTGCAATATCGTATTCGGTGTATGCACGGACATACAGGGGTGTGCGGATAAATATACTAAGAGGAAAGGGGTCTCGCTTAGGCCTCGGCGTATTGTGTAAGGACCGTATGAGGAGCGTATGAGCGAGCATACGGGAGATAATGAGATACCAAATCTGAATCTCAGGTAACACTGGAGGTATAAAGCGACGACACATTCCATTATACGTATGTATCTACATAGATAGAATATACACAGTTTGTGGTACTTGTTCGTCGTGCAGTGACCAACATATGTAACCCTCCACACTATTTTGGCGGAGTTTTTTGTTTCTCTGACAGATATGATTTTGACTCACTTGTTTGATCTTTCCTTTGTCAGGTCAAACAATTTTCTTCCAGCCCTCGAAAGTCCTTTTGTGTTTTAGGACAAACTCCATACTGCCTTTTCGGTGCCGAGGCGTCAGGGCTGGTTTTCAAGCCTTCGACCCTCGAAGGACATTTCTCACGGTTTCCCGGGTAACACTATTACGCATAGCCGCCTGTAGAACTAAAACTGCCGCTTATTGTTTGGGTGTTTTAACGATCCACAGATTACAGCGTCAACAATTCTTCGCTTTATCTGAGAAGTTGGCTTGTAAACATAGACCCCTTCTTTGAAGAGCTGGATCATTCAATATTGGGTTGTCCTGTCTAATCTCGACATATCGTCATGTAATCTACTCAATTGTAACCAGAAACTTAGCCCAATACAATGCGATTTGTCTCAGTAAGCATTTATGAGAAATTATCTGAGGATACCTCGATGTATTTGACAAGTACTGAGCGTATATGGCCCTCAAGAATGATGGTTGGTAAACAATGTTACTGCGCTAGGTGAGTTTCCCTCGGTCAGTCTGTTTCTCTCTGCCACTATTTTTTGGGTAAAGAAATTCGTGACCCATAAATTTGAGGTGTGAACCACTCACTAGATATTAAATTACGCCTATGTAAATTTTTGATATATTCCATCAACAGGTTTAGACACTACAAGCTTTTGAGTAAAAAGTTGATTGACCGACTAGACGTTATTTTGTATAGTATAAGTCCATAACCCTTGGGGATAGGACTCGCATTCTGTTGAGATCAATTCAGAATCCCCTATACCGTTACATAAGACTTGTGTTTATGTATATATATATTCCACGCAACATTTCGAAAATAAGATAATATCATAAGTGGCTATGTGTACTTCAACATGTGTGAGCATCTATGGGGTTTACGTTCGACACCACTGGAATTATGGCGCAAATAGATGTAATTAAATTATTCAATGAGGAAGAAGGATTCTTTTGAGGATAATTTCAGGCATCGACGTGATTTAACGAGGAAAGGTCCCGCTTACTGTGTTTTGGATCTCTTCTGAGATAAAGATTAAAGCACGCCACAACTGGGGTGCGTAATAGCTGAGTGCTTCGACTTATGGGTATTCGTGAATTCGAAGCCTTCAAGCCCCTGTCACATATGTAGAGCCAGGATCCCTAGACTTTACATGATAACGACGTGGACGATGTATGTACTAGTATACTATCCGACCCAGACTGGAAGAAGGATAGGGAAATGGAGCAAAGTCAACAACTAGTTGTTAACTTAAGTGACAAGCTCAGTCAGTCTCACCGACGAGTATATGTCTCAAGATCGTTGCATTGGTCATCTGCTCTGGGACAACCCTTAAATTTAACCCTGGTTGGAGTACGCCGTGAAGGCTATTGCTGGTGATCAGGGGGGGACATACGGGTTATAGCAGAGTATATATACAAGTATGTGTAGATGTAACACTCGCCCAACGAGTCCCAATTGGCAGAGCGCAGCATGTTCGTGTATGAAGCGAGCCAAGGGAAATATTACAGAGGACGCATTTGCTCTGGGTGAAACAGCTCGCTTCGCTCACGCCATCACGTTGAGAATGCTCTGCCTGTTCACCACACCCTATTGGGACGCATTAGCTAGATCCTTCGCCTAGTCCGTTCCTGGTCGATGGATGCACATCCGATGCGCTGAACATCAGACGAAGCATACAAGTCTAGGGGACCAGTTCAAGCGCCGAGGGCTAGATGATGGGCTCTGAAGATCTTGCACACAAGCAACATTTATAACGAGAACAGTGGACCACTGAGGCGAAAGGGCGCCGCGGGAATACCATTCGGGGAGGCATATGTATTCGAATATAAGTTTGAGATTGAGGACATGCCAAGATCTCCTGAAAAAAAGACGTTATGGTCCGCAGTAGGGTAAACGTCTAAACTAAAAACTGCAGTAGTGGGAACACTAAGCTGCGACGAGTCAAATGTTGATATATACTCGGGAAACTTGGAGCCCTACTATTCCTTGAGCCATGGACGGATATTTTTGGTTGAACGAGAACGGTGTAGCAGTTTGTAGCTCATAATAAGCAACTATGTCACTAAAGTATTGTGTCAAATGTGTGTCAACTGACTCCAGCCTCCGCGGAGAGGTGATTCCCGTGATTACCGACGTCGGCAATGCTTCCCACGTGACTTACTAGTGTAAATCATAATCTAATCACGATAAAACAAGAGACAATATAAATCGGACTGCGACCATCTTGCTCCAAGAATAAAATATGCCAAGACAAGATTTCTATATTGGTCGCCGAATCGCATAGTTAGAGTAAGATAACGAACGGTCTATTCATAAATAATTTCTGTTTTAAGACCAATCGAGACGAGCATGGATGATTGACCACTAACTAGTTCAATTTTTTATCTTCTAGAATCAGTATATTCTAGCATTATTTTCTAGCTATTACTGAATGCGTTGAAGGCTGTTGAATTATTTCTAGGGATGGAGCCGATGGATCGAAGTTTCAACCTTGGAATTTTCTTCTATACGCTTATTCCAGTCCTGGAATAACAGATTCTCTAAACAAAAAGTAACGGGTCGATAAAATGAAACTCAGTACCTATAGAAATACAGTGGTTGTTTTCGCCGACATGATTCATCTGACCTTGATACTTGAATAATACAGAAACCTCTTTTGTCGCACCTTCAAACTTGTCCAACCCCCTGAAGTTTACACGAGCAAACAGTTTTTGCGAAGTCGTTCTTTCATTCCATAAGAACTCCATCATGGATTTCTGTTTCTTTCTTCCACTGACTACATTCATGTCAATATCACACATTCGTTTTTCAACAAAAATCAATTACAGTCGTTTTTATCTTGCTTTTAGTTATTTTTTGTCTATGGTTGTAAGTGCTGGAAGCTTTGGAGGTCGGAACAGTCTTTGCCTGAGTACCCAGAAAGTTTTACCACAGTCACGACTTTTATTTCATCTTTTATAAAGATGTTGATTTTATCTTCTTCGAAACCATTTTACTTTCTATTTTTTTGTTTGACTGACCTCGTCACATCATCGCCTAATCCCAAGTACAAGCCTGGTGCCGTTGTCAATGGCCTTGGGCTACCTATTTCAAACACCAACGCTAGTCCCGAAGACATGATACCCAATCGTTACGTAGTAGTTTACTCCCAAAATGCGACGACAGATGAGGTACAAGGCCATAGAATGGCAGTGGAAACAGCAATTAAGAAGCGTTCTCTGAATGCTAGGGCCCTTGATGGGAGGCAGCTCTCGCCAATGATGCATAATATTGACCTACCCGGCTGGAACGCGATGTGCCTAGACGCTGATGATGCTTTGATTCTTGATATTGAAAGCGCATCAGAGGTGGCATATATTGAGGGTGATACTATTGTGAGCACGACAGAGCTAAAGAAACAAGAAAATGCTCCTCCTGGGCTATCAAGACTCTCGCACGCATCTGAGACAGACGAAGATGAGTTTATTTTCGACGACGCGGCAAGTGGTGAAGGAGTTACAGTATACGTTGTAGATACAGGTATCAGGACAACTCATGTGGTAAGAATTTCAGATTTTTGTTGTCATTTTCGACGAGAAAAGTCCAACTCATTTTTTTCAGGAATTTGGCGGACGAGCGACAATGGGAGCCAACTTTGTTAATGACGTTCCAACCGATGAAAATGGACATGGTACACACGTCAGTGCAACTATTGGAGGTGCCTCATTTGGCGTCGCGAAAAATACCCAGCTAGTCGGTGTTAAAGTTTTGGACGCCAAAGGATCCGGAAGTAATGCTATTGTTCTTCGTGGGTTGAATTTTGGTTTGTTTCCCAGAGTGTTCTCTGTTTTAATATAATTGCTTAAAAAAATTAGTTGCCGAAGATGTCGCCAATAAGGGTCTTGGAGGAAGAGCAGTTGTGAATATATCGCTCGGCGGCGTTAAATCCAAAGCCCTTAATGGTGCTATTGATGCCCTTACTAATGCTGGTGTCACAGTAGTTGTCGCGGCAGGTAATGATAACAAAGATTCAGAATCTTTTTCCCCAGCTTCGGCCAGCTCAGCTGTTACAGTTGGTGCTATTGATCCCCTCACGGATAAAAAGGCATCATTCTCAAATTTTGGAGCTAAAGTGGATATAAATGCCCCAGGCGTAAAAATATTGAGTGCAGGGATTGCTAATGATACTGCGACAAAAGTTTTGAGCGGAACCAGCATGGGTGAGCCTTTTACTTCACTAAATTTCTAATTGGAAATATAGCTCTTTACTAATGAGTCTGTAGCGTCGCCGCATGTAGCTGGTCTAGCTGCTTATCTTATTTCTACTGAAAATATCAACACCCCAGAGGCTGTTATCTCTCGTATGCTAGAATTGGCGACAAGCACAGGCGCAGCTGCTGTAGGCGAGCCAGATGGTACAACAACTCTTATTGCTTACAACGGCAGCGGAAAGTGAAACATATCAGGACTATAATATGTTTAATTGACTTCTTTGAAGCCGAGTAGGTTCCTAAGGACAGGTCAGACTGTTTCCCGGGAGGAAATTCAGCACATATCGGTAAGATGAAGCCGATTAAAGTATGATAACGGGAGGTCGGTCTGGTATTTTAAGGATAGAGATTATTTTTGACATAGCTACGACAGGTCGTGTACTCAATTTTAGTGTCAAACCTAAGAGAGTCGGTAAATTCTGTATATGAGTTAATTCCACGTTCATCTGGTACTAAAAACAACCATAGAACCTAATAAGATTTGTCTGTATGACTATTCTATCTACACTCAATTTTAGTAGATTTGGGATGGTAGAAAATTTTGTTGAAGTTCAGACTCTAAAGTGTAATGATCACGAAGTAACAAGGCAGAACTAAGGTAGTCGCCATAAATTATCGCGGGGTTTACTTACCCACCACTCCTCCTATGAGGCGACCAATTTATCAGGCCGCTCATAATATTTATGTACCAGAACCCGCCATTCAAATATTATTAATTATTGGAGATATAGGACAAAAATGTGAGAAAGAAGCAGTGGCTGCTCGAGAGGCCGTCAAAGGCACTTGCTCACACTTCCATGAGGACCAGTCACTGTTTTCCCGAAATCCTGACGATTCGTCTGTTGATTTTCAGGCCCTTGAAGATTCTATGAAAGATCGTCACGCCAATGATGAATGGGCCGAACTTTGCGAGAGAGATACCCTCAAATCAAGATGTAATGCTAGACTTCAAATAAAATCACTAGAAGAAGATAGAGTAGAAAAAAATCTTGACACAGGCCATCACGAACCTTAGCGCATGACGAAGTGGTTGGGGCTCCACCGAGGCTGCCGATCCGATGATTGAGAAAATATGGATACAGATAGTGTCTCTGTCCCTGGGAGTAACAACAACTTAGTTAAGCATTTTGATGCTTGAGTAATACTCATTCATTTCTGTTCGTAAACTCTTGCTTTATCAGTGTAGTTGAAATGAATTTGACTAATAATGTAGAGGATCATTTACAAGTCTTTAACTATTACAAAGCCGTTTTGTATCGGTAGGTCCTTCTTTTGCTCACTGTTCAATCCTGAGGCCCTGTTTAATATTGGGTGCCAAAAAATCATTGATTTATTACCATATTCTGTTAGTATGCTTTAGATTCGTACTATTTTGAGTCCAAGACTATTATAACACTAGGGCTCCTCTCTGACCCAGACAGTGCTCCTATCCCCTTTTTTTCAGATTCAGAATTTCATCCTCTCTGTCTTGATAGGCTTTATAAATGACCAGTGCTTTTGACACTGTGATAATTGCT
>JAATOF010001121.1:0-24149 GCA_013170925.1 Podosphaera leucotricha | reverse complement strand
ATGAAATGGCGCCAGCAAAAATTCTACATGGTCACCTGATTCAAATACCCCTGTAAGCAATACATTTCGTCATTATTTTTGTCGAAAAAATTACTGTACTGCTGGAAAAATGACTTAGAATTTCCGAGAATTTAGAATCATTAATTTTCATGTAAATTTCGTTGAGTTATCCTGAGATTTATCTGATGTCGTGCAAACATGTAGAATTTTTGCGAGCTAGTGTATGTGGCGATACTTCTATGATCCAGTAGAATTAACGTCAGAAAGCGCTCGGAACGACTTTTGTAATGTCATGGAGAGTTGCAAAACTACTGATAAATTGAATGTTATTTATCCTCCTTGACTGCTAGGAAGTAGGTAAATCTTGTAACCCGTGCCAAGAAGTGTGTGAGCTGAAGTGAGGACGGAAACTAGTATATATGACTTGATCAGCATCATTAAGCTTTGAAATATGAAACGACCATTGTGGATTCATAGATTTTATCCTTAAGAACTTAGTTAAGGGCGCTTCATTAAGACTGCACTGTATCAGATAGAAAAAGTGCGGCAAATATTAGAAAATGAGTTAAAATCGTGTAATGTAGTTTACTGGCAGTCGTTTCTTTCTGAAATTTCACTGGATAATTAGCTCCCTTAAGGATATTCTTCTCAAGTCTCTGTAGGAATAGACATCGTAGTCTATGTTTGTGAAATCATGTGACTCTAGAGTTATTACCAATTGTGGTGCGATTACTGAAATTCTCTCTTCCTAATCCATGGATTAATTATTGACGATTTGAACAAACTTTGATATTGTCTCGAAATGACATCTAGTCACCAACTTATCTTCTTTTATTTACAAGTGGATTTGAAGCTGGTCTACACTGGGGCCTGTGGGCATCTAGTTGGTACGATTATTTTCTGGATTATTTGTCTATGGATATTGTAAATAGGTGGTCGCTTGGTACGCCTCTTTGTCGTAGATATCATAATTATACTCGGCAGGATTAGGTTAGTCTTTGAGAAGATTTAGTCAGTTGATTTTACTTTCCCACTTGTTTACTAAGGCCATTACAGTTAAGGCTTGCGTTAGATGGAGCATCTTCATTAATCCTTTAGTTCTAGTTTCATCCAAGGGTAAATCGGTTGTCGAAATCTACCGGTTTACTAACAAGCCGAGCTAATTCTTGTAACAAGTTCCTGCTTCCAATTGCTGCCAAACATATGAGAAATGAGTGATGATTTGTAAACACCGCGAATTGTCTGCAGATTCCATGTTTGTGGACACAGAAGCATTTCACTTAAAGGACATGGCAAGTAATTATTTTTTTTGAAATTTGCTAGTGTTTAAGATTGGGTAGTTTGGTACGAGAAATCAGGAGAGGAACTTGACGACTCGCCCGTGGTAGAAGATGATATTATAAATTCTCTCTCTAGCCAGGTAAAATGTCGCCGACAATTTGCATGTAAAGTTATTCTACGTACACATTGATGAAAGGGCATAAATTCATAAAATTAGTTTCTGAAACCTCCAAAGCGAATTCTGGTGCTGTGAGATATTGACTATAGAATAATCATCGGATTGGGTTGCTGCTAAGATAAACCTTTGAGCCTGAGATGTTAATATATGACTGGCTGAAGGTGCGTGCGTTTTCACTTACAGCAACAGCAACCTGTCCACCACATCAAGCTACGAATTGTGCGAGCCACTTCGGAAAACTAGCTGTGTCAAGCAGCTTTTGCTGCATTTCATTATCAGGAATTCAGGGTTAGACTTTACTCAGGTTTTCTAGAGCTCTTAAAGGGCGAGTCACGATGGTCGTTCCAGCAGTCCCAGAGTAAGCTTAATGAGTGAATTTACCTTGTGTTACTTGCAAAGCTCTAACTACATTTCAGATTGACCGAGGAGATCTTACATGAATCGATCGATGCGCGAACAGAAGTCTTATCCACGCTTCGTGAACTCGGGCCGCCCGATCTGGTTCAATTGATTAAGCAATCACCAAGAAATCCCGTGAAACAAGTTTGTGAATTCTGAAGTAATAGGCGCAATGTGAAAACTGACTCCTAATAGATTGGCGTCTATCATCATGTCACTGGGGTGGATGCATCTTCATCAGCTAGTTTAGCGGCGTACATAAACACGCTCACCTACAAAGAAAATCATCAATCGACACAAAAAACGGCCGAAGGAATATATTGGTAGGCCAAATAATCACCCCTTTACTATTGCTGAGAAAATTCAGTTGTTACAATGCATTTTCGAGACTTGATATGCGTGTCCACGTAACTATACCTGGCAGCGTCGACAGTTACTGCGTTGATGAGCGTGGGGAGAAAAAAATAGCTTCAGATGAACTTTGGCTTGAGACATACCTATGCAGTGTACTACGGGCCTACTCATATGCAGATGACGGAAGTGGTGATACAATCCGAAAGATCATAGGCGTCCGTAGGTTTAATCCAGTTACAAATACTGAGACCGAACATAGATTCCTTCAGGCAGCAGAACAGTTGTTTTTTAGAGGTTGGTCCCAAACTAAAATTTAGAATCTTTCTAACTCTCAAGGTTGGCAATTGGGCTCTTCCGCAGTCGTTCAGGTACCAAACAATGTCTCGAACCATCTTACCTCTGGACTTCTTAAATATTTTCAAACAACCGGGCGCTTTACCTCGGGGATCAATCTTTTTGAAAAACTGAGAACCAAAAATGTGGAGGTATCCTCACTACTAGCCAAAGTTTACTTCATGGGTAACGAAGAAGTAAAGGCAGTACGAGTTTTGTACGAATCATTGAAACAATCTCCGATGGACTATGTCATGCTAGATGCGCAAGCCGAATTCTTACTGAAAAAAGCCCTAAACCCCAAGGCTCAGAAACAAAAGCAAGGAAGGCTTCAAATGGCTCTAGGTTGTGCGGATAGAAGTACTATAGCGGCACCTAGCGAATTTGGCACATGGGCTAGATTGGCAGAGGTTTATGTCGCAATGGAAGATTGGGAGAATGCTCTTATAACTTTAAACTCGTGTCCAATGTTTACTTACCAGGATAAGGACGCTCCAGTTATTCCAGAACCAAAAGATATATATCTTCCAATGCTTCCAGAAACAAGACTTGAGGAAATTGATGGCGAATCAGAATCAAAATATTCAGAGCAAGTTCACCCAAGTTTATTAAGTTTGAGAGCAGCCCAATATAAGGGAACATTTAAGCACGCTTACAGTATATTAACAGAAATGACAGCCAAAATCGGATGGGATCAGCTCTTAAAGATTCGAAGCAATGTTTTTGTTATGGAGGAAGAGTATCGAAGTGAAAAACAACCATCTGGCCAACAAGGCGAATCATTTCACCGAAACCCAAGTACAGACGTGCTGAGGGGTAGTCCAGATCCTAGAATAAATGGCGATAGCCATATTAGTGGAAAAAATAGGACTAGTATAGAAAATTCTCCAAGGCCCTCGCCAAAATTAGATACAGAAGGAAACACGCTAGTAGGAGAAGAATCTTCAGAGCCAATTTCTGATGAAGGAACTACTAATGGTGTTGAGAAACCATCACATACCGTCACACCAGAAGAAGCAAAAAGCGGAACTGAAGATGTAAATTTTTGATCCTCAATTTTATTTTACTATCTAACTTTATTCAGGCTGAAGTAACAGAAGAGCAATTATCTCGCTTCAATAATAAACGACTCTGTGAACGATGGCTCGATAGTTTATTTATGGTTCTTTACGAAGATCTGCGGATTTATACGATCTGGAGGACGGAGATGGCCCAATACAGGGCCCAGCAGATGCAGTACAAGAAGTCAGCAGAAGAATGGGAAATTTTAGGCTCTCTAGCTGAACGATTACATTACCAAAGTGAAGCTGTCGAAGCTTACCGGGCATGTCTTTCTATTCGATTCTCTCCCAAAGCCCTAAAAGGTATTTTTCCGGGATTTGAAGCAGAAAAAAATGCTCGGGATATTGTGGCAAGTATCATCCGTCTAATTACTTGGCAATACCGATGGTACTCTGAGTTTAGTCCAGAATTACTCTTTATTGTGCGAACATTAATCGAGGACGAAGGAGCTGTAAAAGTTCGAAGCATCGTTCAAGCAACAAGTTTGTCGCAAAACGTCCTTGATTTAACGCATCATTACGCTGCTTTATGTGCAGCTTTCAGAAGTTCAGGAACAGAAGGCTGAGCTTAATTTATGAAGAAAACGACCGACATGGAAGAATTATTTGCTAATCTAGCTTTCTATTGTAATACTATGTAAGTAAAAGGTAAAAAAGCTTCGGAAAAGCGTTGTTTGTCTAATCAAAAATTGGCTTGCTATAATCCAAGTCAGATTACATGCCTTCCGTGACCAATCATCAGTCATGGTATCCACCCTTCCTCTTTTTTGTAGACAATGAATTCTAATCCGTCTTTTATTGGCACTTAGCAGTCAATATCTGCTAAATAATGGAAGCTATGATTTTTATGTCGAGAATATCATCTCCTATTCATGTACATATATTTTTATGTATCTCGCTCACCCAAGGATTAGACTAAAATAAGATAAAATAGCTTACACTTCTTAACGTGCCAGGTATATAATATGAGCTTGATAATAGCATCTATCTTTCTCTTCATTCCTGTTAATAAGGGTTTATAGACCAGGGCCTTTAGTTTGGAGCTCCTCATTGTGTTATAGAGCAACTTGTCGCAAACATGCTTTGGGCAAAGCCGCCCCTACGATAATTAGTCCTCTCTATAAGGGAAATTCAGGGTGTGTTCGATATTAAGTAAATTATCTTTATCATCAAATCATTAGACCATCACTTGCCTCTTCCTCACCACTTCGAAATTTTTTCGATGAAATCCATTAGTTTAGTCCCTTTTGATACTGAAGATGGTTGGTTATGCAAGGATGGAAGAATATAAGAGATGCTTCTGATAAATATAAGCTACATGAGTTTATTTTGTTGGATGCAGAGCACAGAGATGGGTTTTTTCGACCGTAGCGTTGGCTAGGGTTGGATGCATGATTACATCTTCCAGACTAGATATGATTCAATACTGGCCGAGAACTCTGCTTTAATTAAGTAGAGAGAGATTTGCAAAATCCATAGATATGTTGAGGGATATCGTCACATTCAAAAGTGCTTAAAATTTTGCATTGGAGCTATTGGGACAAGAAGCAAAAAAGGTATAGTTTGGCTAAATGCACATGAATAGATGAAACAGCCGTTACAAAAAACGGAGGTGCACATCTTCTATGTTATAGAGAAGGTTGTATATAAATTCTAGATAAAAATGAGTCGCTGTGGTTATCAACAGTTCTAAAACCCAATAGCCCGGCATAAATTATCCGATATTGATGCCTGGTGGTATGACGAGACATATTTTTATATCAAAACGTGTTTTCAAGAACCCATCTACCCATATGATCACCTGTGGTGTACGCAAGATGAAAGTGTGAATGGTTCTACCGGCTCTTTGAGTGGAGTCGGAACAAGGTGCCCAAGATTGTAGATGACGGTTTCGCCAGAGGAAGTTATCTTCTTCCGGTGTGATGTGTTCCAGCGCGCGCTACATGACTGTGCAAGGGATCGGGATGCAACAACACTGGTACCCGTCACACTCGAGACATTTCGTTTGCCCGGCAGCGCCGGTGTCGGGCTTGACGAGGGATGAGATGGTAGAAGCAGCGGCAGAGCCGGGTTTGTTCGCATTGACGAGGGGAAGCATGGCGTGAGGGTTGGGTTTCAGGCGCACTTGAGGGGTCAACGATCAATCTACGATGCTCGTTAGCTTGCCCGACGTGCACGACGGATCCAGGAGAGCAGCGTGCGTACGTAGGAGTGTAATGCGGGTACTGAAATTGTGGGTAGAGACGACGGTGGTTTGATCTCCTGATGGTCCGGCCTGTGATTCTAGCAGGGCTTGAGTTTATGGGGAGGGTCCTAGTTACGTTGACCGTGGCATACGTTTATTAGTAATTAATTATCTAATTAGTGAATGACGTAGGCTGGCACAGACGAACTCTTCGCCTTCTCGCGGTGGCGGCTGTAAACGTTCAGTATGTTAGCTGCATATCTGAGATAGCCAATAAGAGTCGCATTCGATCAGGATCATAGGAAGGTCAAGCTTTCTCTCCGCCAGAACTCGACTCACACCTTAAATCTATCTCTATGATAAAATTTGGTATAAGAAATGTTCATATATTCCCTTTTGTTTTGCACTAGTTTCTATATGGGCTATCGCTACAGCTTTATAGTTTTTGTCTTCTACACAAGGATCCCTTAAATAAAGACTTGGCAGTAGCTATTTTTAACACTCTACTCTCTCTACGTCTTATCGAATACTCTCCCCCACCGAGGGCAAATCCTGAGATAATCAGCACTAAATCGACCTCATCAAGATCCCCGAGTACACGCCCTCGATGATATGGATACCTAACGGAGGAACTAAGTTGGTGTTGTGTTCCGGCAACTGGATCACGTCCGATTTGAATGTCCTGCGGCCTGAACATCTGCTACAGAAAGAAACGAGGATGTTGTGTGATCATATCCGCGTGGTCGCGAAAGATGAGATAATGAAGCGTACGGAGATGTCTAAGATTTTTACTCTACGGCTGAGATGAGAAGCGAGGCAGATGTCTCCACCTGCGTAACCCTGTAGTGGCACTGGCGAATGCGTTTTCTGTATGAGTGTTTCAGTGTCAAGATTGTATTGTCTTAGTTCTAGCGACTGAAAGGTGCGTAAGCTCTCCAAGGTCTTCCGTCCGAGTAGAAAACTCTAGGGTGCGTATTTACCCGTTATCCTTAGACCTTAATAAACGTATCAACAATGAGTAACGTACCCGGACACTTTTACACATCTCCTAACTTCAATCCACTTTTTAAAACGATTAAATCTCAAAAATCAATTTTAATTTTCTGACTAGACTTGGTGAACGCGCTTTTTACTCATGCAGCCCAAGTTTGGATGCGATCGGCTACCCTTTTATACTGAGCCTAACCCCGAGGCTATGTAGACAAACATTATGGGGGGAGTACATGTACATGTATGTGATGGACAGTGCTTGGCATCAATTAACATTTACATTTAGAATCACGTTAATCTATTCTATAAACAGCTTTCGCATTACGACCGGTCTTGTTGTGTAATCATGTGCAGAACGTGATAACATGTGTTAGCTATGTTTGACATGTTTGCTCCATTTGCACCGGCAACGTCATTACTGAATATAACTAATTGTGTAGCGTGAGGCGGGAACTGTGGTGTATAATTAGTAGGCGTATCACCACATGTAGAACACATAAGCATATCATTCTAGTTATCATACGATCAGTTTCTTACAATTTTATTATCTGTTATTGCAAGAGTGATATTGTTGTAAAGGTCAGCATCATGATGATACCTCCCAAAACTCATAACCGTAACAGGTCTTCTTAAATTTGCTGCAACATCACACTTTCGGTTCTGGACGTATTGGGTTTTCATCATCTCAGCTTGTCTCAACAGCCTGCCGTTTCCTGTTCTTCTTTTCTTCTCTTCATCTATGACTTGGGATTCTTATGATAGACGTCTCTTCATACTAAAATCGTGATCTATCAGCTCTCTATCGTTTGAATAAAGTCAAGTTTCCTCTTCCAATTCTTTCAAACGCTCATTCGGATGATGTCGAACGTTCTGAATGAATTAAATTAGTTGAACGATTTCAAAGCTGACCTTGAGAACTTACTTAGGTTAACAAAAATTAACTTTTGAGATTAAATTGTATTGAAATGTAGATTGCAGTTGGAGGATGTGTGTGATATGAGAAATTTATTTCAATGGGTTGATTTGGCGCACGAAACCTTTCGGCAAAAATTCCTCAAATCTACATCTGGCTACAATAATTTGAATGACTTACCTTCAGGGAGTGCCATCGCATTATTCTATCCGGTGTGATGTCCGCCTGCTCCAGCATCCCATCCCCTCTCTTTCCTTAACAAACGCCTCTGCTTCTCTCACGCTAATATGTTCCCTCAAATCATTCACAATCCATGATCCACTGCATAATTCTTCTCACATCTTCAGGGCTATTCATCGTTGCTTCAAATGATTGGTTCTTTGCTCTTCTCCACATCTCTACTCTTCCCTTGGTCCTCAGAGAATATGCTATGATCGCATGATCTACGATATAAAATAATTATCCACTCGGGCAGCTGGACAGCCGACTCTAGGGACTTTTCACCGGTACTAAAAAGCTTTGAGCCTGACGTGCCTGACGTTCTTTTAGTAATGCGATTGTATGGTTAAGAATTTCGTCAGAATATATCAGATAAAGGGGCCAGGGAACAGAAGACATACAGACTACAATTACTTAACTGAACTGCCACAACTGCTATACGCAGTAGTAAGAGTCCATTCGTGGCTGGCGATTAGACGCTTCAAGAAACCTCATGGACGCCTGCATTAAATAGTTGTTGGGACAACTATGTCCAAATAAATTTGCCATGTATAATCGGACGGCATTTTTCTATGATAGTAGGAAATGGGAAGTCTCTTCAGAATGAGACTAAACATTTGAACGAAGAGCTATCATCATGTCGTCAGCAGATCCTTGCGACCGACGAGTCGGTCTCTAGATTAAATCAGGAAGTATCACCAGCTCAAAGTTTATCAATTGAGCAGCTACAGGCATCTGCGTTTAGCACTTACAAAATGTCAATATCTAAACAACGTTTTAGCGATCTGTTAGCTCATTTTCCGATAGATCAGATCCATCTGACCCGAAAATACACAGGAGTTTACGATAGATCCAAGACTTTCCGAATCGGCGACCGTTTCACAGGCGACAAATGACTCTACCCGTCCTTTTAGCGGCAGATCCGGATCACACTTTCAAGAATCTGGGACAGGTAGGCATCTCTCCATCTAAGATAGCCCTCGTATACTAGAATCTCGGTCCTGGTCCTGAATCATTTCTTGATCAATTCCTATCTGAAAGTGGTGACTTCCAATTCTAGACCCTTGAAGGTGTTTGGGAGGGTTTAGACGTTCGCTTCAAAAGTTTCAGTGAAGAAGAAGCCTTAGAGGCTCATAATATGCTGGAGCGAGGGAGTCGCTCGTTTGGTTGGTTCTTGGTCGAGTCTCAGCGGCTCTAAAGCTTATCTTAGATATCCGTCCATCTCATACTGACTCAAAATTAGGAGGGACCATAACCCATCCCTAGCAGTGTTCGTGTACTCAGATAGACCACTGAAGGGTTTTCTCGCATTTCCCTATTCTGGATGAAGCTCTATGTGCGTAAAAGGTGCAAAAAGAACGGGCCCATAGTTCTACGTTTGGATTTTCATATCGACAGTACGGGATGCAAAGGAAGTTATTCTTCTGCATAGATTATGACAAGGTGTTGTGTATCATGTAAATCCAAAAATCCACAAAATTCCCCATTTTCTCGAGAATCTGTCTATTCTCTCCCAATTCGCCAACGGAGTAGCACCAAGCGATACGAGTAGGGAGTAAGAATGACCAGAAGGATCGTAAAATGCACAGAAAGATTGAGATTGTTCTGATAACTCTTTAGTTATTTGCGACGAATCTTTCCGGCTTAATGTTGAAAATTTCTCACTACATGATTATGAAACGGGAATTGAAGAGTGGGCAGGGATAAGATGAGAAAAGTGGAGATAATCCCTTCGTTGATATTCTTTTTCTCTACTTCTACCATCGCATTTGTAACTTGTTTGTTGTTTCTTTTAACAAGAGCTGGACTGATCGGGCTGTCATATCGTATCAAGACTGTATGGATTAGAGTGATGCCTGACTTAGAGAGGCAAGGTAGCGATCATGCCCACAATGATTTATAGTGCTCATGTTTGCTATGTTTTTACCCTGCAGTACAATTGTGTGAAACCTATATGATTTTATTATTATACAATGTGGGGCCAAAACATGCATCCTGCCGCAACCTCTAATGAGCCCGATAACTCCTATTCATATGTGTCTACAATTAGCCTTAGCTTATTGCACAGTCTTGTGAGAAGGTAGGTAGCCCTTGGCAGTTTAAGAAGAATATATCGAAGCCTGAATCAAGCACTCAACTTGTAAAAGAACATGGAAAAATTTGTAATGTGTAACAAACTTCCAAGGAAACAAATAGTCATCGGGCTTTCTATGTCTCTTAAGGTGTCCTCGAGCTATATCATCAAATTTCGATCAAGTTGAATCTAAGGATAGAGTATTGGCTAAGCAGAGCCCTCAGCTCCTACTGTTCTGAGGGTGAGGTGCCGTTGAAAAGTCAAGAGGTTCTTAGTTCTCGATTTTGGACTTGAGCTAAGAATTTTGTCAGATACGAAGTGTTTAATTATTTCATGCAGGCGTCGAGTCATTGAGATGAGGATGAAGAGCGTCTCACTACGTAATCAAGTTGAGGTACAAAGTGTATAGCCGTCAATTATAGTATATCAGTTTCCGACCTAATTTGTGGCTCGGTTTTCTTCAACTCGAGATACTCCAGGCGGAACAAGTTCTTTGCGTTGCTCTCCAAGAATAACTGGATTAAAGCGTAAGCAGGTTTTCATAAGAGCTTTTGGGTTTCTCACGTCTTTGGTACAACATCCAACTAGTTACGAGTACAATGGGTAGTCCTACAATAGCCAATGTAACTCTCCTTGACACACTCTTATATTTAAAGGAGGATCGGATATCATTATTTGGGCCTCGCGTTCTTTCATTCTTCAAAGATTTTTGGTTAATTTTGATATTCTTATTTTTTTTTTCGGATTTTGAAGTCTTTTGTGATGTGGGAATTGTTGATTGAGGTCGCACATTAGTGTCTGGAGAGACAATATTTAGAGGGGATTTGACCGTGGCTTTAGAAGACTTGAATTGATTCGGACTTGCTGACTTTGGGACTGAAGATGGACTTTCGGGCTGCGTACTTTTTTTCGAGGTGCCTGTTGATATCTCCCGCACTTCGCTGAGTATCTTTGATGTCTTCGCTTTTGAGCTTGGAATGTTTAAAGTCGGAGAAGTTTTTGACGACGGTGTATTCGAATTAGGAGTATTTGCTGGCTTTTGACCTTTTTGCTTCAAAGATTTTATGGCCTTCGCATTCAAGGAAGCAGCTGTTGTTTTGAATCGTATGAAAGAAATGAATCCCTCGGAAGTCTGATTGATGACTGGATCATGAGCAAAAATTTTTTGACGTTCCCTTCTTGTCTTTCCTCTGAGAACGGCTGCAAAAGACATATTTTTGTTTCGGGTCCGAACAAGACTTGGGTTGCTCTAAAATTCAGAAATGGACCTAAACTTTGGCTCAATTAAAAAATGCCAAGACAGTATCAACAAAAGCGTCCATCAATTAAACAAGCAGACAACACAATTAACCAGATACACCAAGAATCATTTACAACCTTCAGTTCATTCCTAATCTCATGAATAAATATACGTAATGTATGTGCTCCGAGTTTAAATCATGTGATCATTTTCTACATAGATTGAGGATTACTTCACCCAGACTTTTGAGGCCCAATTTTGTTCAACCAAAAAATTAAGTCTGAACAGTCCATCATCTTCTTAAGGTAACGAAGGTAGAAGCTACTTGTTAATTTAAAATGAAGACCTTGCACGTACGTATTACCTTTTACCATCCATCTGTGCCATAATCTTGTACTTTTCTATCTAAAAATGTTTCTTTAAAGGAATTTACTTGGTCATGGTTTATGTTAATCAGAAGGCGCTGGAAAAGATTGACTGAGTTTTTTAAACCCTCGGAGCCCTGTCACGTCGAGCTTAATTTCTCTTAAATTGAGCCAGTAGACAGTAAGGCCCTTTGATCCTGAGCTGCACGTAGGCTCAAAGTAATCAAGGTTAAAGGATTACATCATCTCACTAATTACTATAAGCCTTCTCATTTTCGAATTCGGGCCAAGCCACCGTCTTAGAGACATAGGGACGTATATAGTTACATCAGTTCCAATGGGTAAGTTGGTATTCACTATAATCTAAAGGCTACAGACCGATGGAAGACCCAATGGGAAAGCCAATGGGAAAACCTCTGCCATTCCTCCCGTACTCTTTTTGGCGAGCAGTCGTAGTCACAACAACAATAGACCATGTAGGACTTTAACTTGGCGTTTGCTGAAGGCTCAATCAACTTTTGACCACTTATACCATTACGTGTAGCTTAATAAACGTAATTCAATCACATTGTGATCAATAGAGTCTTTAGCCGTACCCAGCTGGGACAGTCATGGGGGTTCTTCGTTGAAGAATGCTGGGGATGGCAACTGAAACCTGATGGTGTGTGATCAATTACTGAATTAATATGTCGAAAGGAATTTTCTGGTTTTTCAAGTTTTCAGTGGAACATGACTATATCTGTTGACATGACAACTGCCAAAGTATCGTGATTTATTTACGTTGATAAACAAAGGGGCCCTTACAAAAGAACTTCAATGCGATAGTCGCAGACAACAATCTCATAAATATGGACCATTCACCTCCAAAGCGTATGACGCGAGCCAGGGCCGCTGTTCGTTCTTCTGATAAAACTACGAAGATTTCCAGAGTCGCGACTTCCACTTCAAAAGCTGGAAATACTTCAACCAAAAGGAAGACACGGTCCGATGAAGTTCAGAGTGATGACTGTCAAGGAGCAATGGAAAAAGCCCCAGCGCCCGGAATCTCTACTTCTCGAGCTAGAGCACAAAAGACATCTGGGTCTAAAATGGAAAATCCAAGCGCTCTATCTACAAAGAAGCCGACAAGAGGCCGTCCTAGGAAACTCCCTCCCAATCCCGCTGTCCCTGAGCAAACAAGAAGCATTCGTGATCGAAACAAAAGAACTGACATCGCTGAAGATAAAAAAAAGACCGAAGAGGAAAATGTGGTAAAACGAACTCGTCGGCGTCCCATCAGTACAATGAAATCTATCGACTCAACAAAACCAGCAAATATTGAAGAACTAGACAAGGAGAATATAATTCCTGACTCGAAGAAAAATAAAGGAATTGTAAGGAAACAGACAGAACAAGGCACTGGTTTCCGCGCAAAACCTGTTCGTAAACCTCCTTCAACACGATCTACTCGCGGCAGAAAAGCCATCGATAAACAAGTCATAAACCCTATCCCACTTAGTCCAAAAAAGCACACACAGTTGGCTACATCGAAAGATATCCTAGATGAACCGCTTGCCACAACAGACGCAACAGAGATAGAGCCCCTGAAAAAAAGTCCGCTGAAAGCTTCCGGGATCGTCTTTAGCACAACTATCAATGAAGCTTCTTCATTAACTACTACCTTAAAGTCTGATAATTCTAAAAATCTAGAACCCATAGACTCTATTTCAAGTCCAGCGCGTCGCCGACCACACAAATCTTTCAAAGACGGAATGAAATCGGTCCCTGTTAAAATCCATAACAGCGCTTCTATACTCTTAGCACCCCCTAGACTATCAATAGCATCTTCAAATCATAATGATACAAGCGCGTCAGTACAAACTGCTTCACTTCAATCGCCGGCGAGGCGCCCTAGATCTCCAACTAAGATACTAATTATTGAGTCTCCTTCAAAAAGTGAAAAAATTGACACAACTTACTCACCTTCAAAATCAAGCAACCAAAATACCTACATACATTCATCGCTATATGTTTCTATTTCAGATACCAGCAAAGTTGACCAAGGAGTAGCGTTAGATTCCGAAATTAAAACACCAAAATGCCCTCATTCGATGGAAATAAATGTAGATAATGAGCTGGATGAAGGCTCAAATTCAAGATTTCCTGGCCGATTATCATCGATTATGCCCCGGGAGCTCGATCCTGCAATTTCATCTATTCTCTCACCCCATGAAGTAACTCTTGAATCACATCACGAATTAGAGCTGATCTCCAATCATGTAGGCGAAGATTACATAACAGGTAGAGTTAATTGCAATAATAATCCTTCTTTATCTCAAAATAGCTCGGATCCATTTTTGTTTAGGACAACAAATGTAAACATATCTAAAGACTCAGACCCTGATGAAAAATTCTCGGATCCTTTTTCACAATATTCTGCCAACAAAGACAATCCTACATTTACTTCATCGACCGAGCCTTTGACGACCCAGACACCTAAGTTTCTTGCTAGCTATGAATCTAAACAGTATGAGATGAATGGCTTCACACCTTTGGCTCAAAAATTAAGTCATTGGATGGTTGAGAATCCCGAGAAGTCCGAAGTTGTTAACTATCCTCTTCAGATTTCCCCTACCGTATCAGATCTAAGCTCGAAACAAGATGACGGAATGACGTCTTTACAGAGCATAGCTTTTGATGATAAAATTATGACCTTGGAAGAAAACGCCTCGGCTTTATCTATGGCGTTAGACTTGCTTGAGGATAACTTCGAGCCAGTGAAGACTGATCAGGAAGATCTCGAACTTGCTATGGAAGCAAATGAACTTTCTCTTATTGGGCCTAGTGTGATTGACATATTAGGACAAGAGGTTTTCGAAAGTGAACAAACTACTTTTCAGGTAGCAAACTTCAAAGCTTCATCAGAGGAAAGTCCTGTTCGAGGAACCAAAGCTAAACATTATTTGCGTTCTATGGATAAAATGAACAATAATAGCGGAAAAAACCATACTCTTATCGACCCACAACTTCTCACACTAACAGCTCAACAAAATGTACCCTTAACACCAAAACGTACTTTTACTAAAAAAATTTGCCACACTGTTTGCAAAGTACCACTCAAGCCTGCAGCCGATAATACACCCATGAGACCATCATTATCAAAAGGGAGTGCAAGTTTCTCTCGACCTCCCATACATCATACTTCATTTCACTCCAACAAGGTATCATTTCCTATGACTGATGGTAAAACACGAAGTTGTCGAAAAAAAGCAGCACAAGCGATTCTAGTGCCTAATGATATGATGACACCTTTGAAACAACACGCTGAGTGGTCAACCCTTGTAACACCGGCGCGCACCGCTCGTCCTGATCTCAATCCATGTTTGCTAAAGGGCGCTAGTATCTTGGTTGATGTCTACACGTCGGAAGGTGTTGATTCTAGTGCTATTTTCATGGAGATACTTACTCAAATGGGTGCTCGATGTGTTAAATCATGGACCTGCAAAAAAGATACTGATGAAGAGGAGCCCGAACTTACACACGTTGTCTTCAAGGATGGGAGAAAAAGCATATTAGATAAAGTTCGCGAAAGTGAAGGCCGCGTTGCCTGTGTTGGTCTTGGATGGGTCCTTGAGTGAGTTTGCCCAAATTTGAGTGAGCATAAACAAGACTGACACTTTCATAGCTGTGAGCGTGATAACGATTGGCTTGATGAAGGGCCATATCTGGTGAACTTAGATTTTACCCCTCGAAGTGAAGTCTTTGGCCGCACAGAATCTTTTGCTCTTGAAAACACCAACAATAGGTTTGTCCCAATATCGACTCCAAGTCATCGATATCGCCCCAAAAATGAATTTAGCAACTTTGTTTCGACCTCTAAAGAAACAAGTACAAGGAGTAAATCTCGCCGTCGCGATTCTGGCGAATGGGTTCGACCCTCAATTCCGACAGATGTGCAAGATTTGAGCTTATTACCACCGCTACCCACTACTCCTTGTCCTGAAGAATTTTTTGAATCTGAGTGGGACCAATCTTGCAATGAGACACCCAGTCAGACACCATACTTTTTGCACAAAGAATGTTTAATGCAAAAAACTGCACCCGTGAAGCGGCAAATTACTCCCGAACCTTCAGGAACTCATACAGGTCGAAATGGGGATAATAGCCTTGAATTCTTGCAAAAAGAAGACAATAACCAAGGTATTATGATGCGATTGATGGCTGCTAAGAGGAAAAGTTTGCAATGGGCACCTAAGGTAGGAAGCCCACTTGCAAAAAGCTTGTATTTTTAGCTATTTATGTGTTCTACTCGCGACTTTTTTCGCAATACGAAATCAATGAAGTATAAATTTTGCGAGATATGTGAAAGCTTGATTAATAGAACCTGCCCTCTAAGGCATACATTAGTTTTCTTCCAATTAACTTTGCATGATACAATAATAAGATGATTGAATGGAATCGACGTAGGGAATTTTCATGGGTGATCATAAATAAGCCAATGGGGGAGAAAGGAGAGGGACTCATTGTATTCGTATTTGTCAACGATATACTTATCTGCGTATGTAAATCATTTACCAATGAATTCAAGAGAAAAGATATGAACAGGTGGAAGTGTGACCTTTGTTGATTTCCAATTCAGGAGAGGTCGAGAAATGTATGTCAGAAAGTTACTGGAACGACTCGGGTATAAAAACTGTAATGGTGTTTCAACACCTCTCAGCTCTGGGACTGCGTGAAAGATATTAATGAAAATGAACTTTTGGATGACGACAATTCGGCTTTATATCGATAAATTGTGGGATCAATCATTTATCTGTCAAATGGTCATGGCGAAACCAGAGTACTCATTTCTCTGCCACGCGAAACACCTCCTAAGATATCTAGCGAACATCTCGCTATGGGATTACTGATTCAGCTAACTAGAACAGTGTTTTAATGTATTCAACGTCTTCGACGACGCGACGTGGAGGACTGAAGATAATAGAAAGTCTTTTCAAGGTTATGCGGTTCTGTACAATGGGGCAGTAATCTCTTGGATTTCCCAACGACAAAGGAGTACTGCACTAAACAGTATAGAGGCAGAGATTATAGCCGCAAATAAAGAAGCAAAAGAAGCAGCATGGATGGAAAAGTTGTGGAAAGATTTTCATCAGGAAAAACCTTGTGGTGCGATAACCAAGCAGCAACAGACTTCTACAGGAACTCAGGGAGGTTCCATGATAAGGCCAAACATATCGACATTCGTTACTTCTACGTCAGAAATAAATGATTATTATGATTGTGATGAACAGGCTCAAAATCGACAAAATTGACGAGATATTTCAACAAAACAACTGCCATACGAATCGTTACTCACATTTATTAAGAATCACGTGCGGATACTGTTCTAAATATACACCACATGTATGTCGGCGTATGTGCGCGCATGGTCATAGTGTCATAGTGGCGCTAAGCCTCATGTATATAAATTTCCTAGCCAAGCATTTGAAGATGACTATCGTCGTCGACCAGCTTTAGTAACCTTAATATACTATCTTTATGCTCCACTGCAGCATTATCTTTCATTTCATATTAGATACGCACTTAATGTGCAGACGGCAGATATACGGAGCATGAACAAGACAGGAATCGCATTAATTATTTTTAC
The DNA here is from genome assembly GCA_013170925.1 of Podosphaera leucotricha. NCBI lineage: Eukaryota > Fungi > Ascomycota > Leotiomycetes > Helotiales > Erysiphaceae > Podosphaera > Podosphaera leucotricha. The sequence continues at coordinate 6,931 of JAATOF010001121.1, read as the reverse complement.
AAACACTAGAGAGATTGCAAGCAGCAAGAAAAAGAAAACTTGCTTTATGTCCCTAGAAAATCGTGAGTGGATCTAGGTTATTGAATGTGTATCAGCGGCATGTTGAAAGTTGCGATGCAGTGTAATCTTCAAGGGTCAAAGTCTATGGAAGTACTGATTTCCTTCAGAATATGTACCAGATTGGCTCGATGCTACTTCAGAAAATTGTTAGACATCAAAAGCTTTGGGAACAGAGTGACTATGTCGCATATTTATCCCGATTTGACATATCAACTCAATCAACATCGTCTTCTACTTCTCAACGGTCACGGCACATGTTGATGTGTAAATTCTGTGGCTTTGTTAACAGAATATAATTGAGCTCCTATTCTTACGTCCGCACGCAACTCACGTCTTATAGCCTATAGATCTATCAGTATTCTCTGTCGTAAAGTCGAAATACACAAATCAGACCCGTTAGCTGGCTCTTCTCGATGATTCTGTGCCAGTTAAGAAGGAACGATTTATTTATTATTACGATAAACTTAGAGAAGACGGCCTTTCCCAAAAGGTGATTTGGTTAGCTTGTTGAAGTGCCTTACCGCATTTTTGAAGTAGCGCTTGAGTTAGTTTAGATAAATTTTCCAATTTTTCGACTGATTGCTGGGCTTGATATACGTCTAAAGAGTTCCTAGGAGTCTTCAGCTGCTCTGATTCCCATTCGTCTATTGTTTGCCGCGCCTTCGTTGGGGTGCGGGGTTGTTGTAAACCCATAGAATGGGCACGACTTGAATTACAAATTCGACCAGTCCTTATGGATAACTGGCCGGCATTTGTCAACACACTTCACAGTCTTTACAAATCTGATCAAATTTATCTAGAAAGGCTTTTATATCTTCAGGCTTGGCTGCATTGGATTTACAAGCCTCCATCTTTCTTCCAACAATAAAATGCTCCCTTGAATTACGGCGAAGGAAGCTGGAAATCCATTCTTTGCCGAGATGCTCATGGTCCCCATTTGCTCTTAGAATTTCGCAAACTATTTCTATCCACTTTTTATGTAAGCACTATCTGAGCCATTAGGGCCAGCCTCAGAATAAAGGCAAATAAATTTCTACTACTTAATTAGCGTGCATCATCAAATCTAGTAGAGTATTCCAACCTTATTGATATAGTATTTCTACATGAATTTATATTTGGCGCAAGATTTGTGCCCATCTAATAAGAGTCGTCGATAGCCTCCAGAAGGAGATACTGGAATAAATACCATGTCCAGGCATAAATATAGAATAATAACAGGCCAAATTTGGGGTATTAGAAATTGAGATTCAACTAGAACTGAGATTTTTGCCTTGGAATATCTCGGGAGGTTTTATCCTCTTTCCAGTGGCTGATATTCCCTTCAAAACTATGATTCACTCCCTATTCCCAGGCTGTTTGACTATAGCAATCCTTGAAAAAGAAGATCAAATGACTTGAGCAAGGACATGCTCATCAGCATTTCAAATATCATCTGACTTGGTTGAATTTTTTTCAATTACGGCTTTTAAACGGTAAAACCAATTCAGAAACCCCTTTTCTGTCACAGCATTGACTCCTTGTCTGTCTGGCTTGATTCAAACTTTTGATTTGATATCAGAATGGTGATTTGTGAAATTCTTTTCAAGCAGGAATATGTGGAATTTCTGCAACGAATTACAGAGGTTATGTAGCTTTAACATCAGCAAGTGGGGGGCATGTCCTACCCGCTCCAGATAAGTTATCCATTTAACTAATAGACCTTCTTGTTAATTACTTCAAGTTTGTTGTGATTCCGCCCTCAATACATTAGAAGTTCCTCCATCACATTGTTTCCAAGGAGTGGACTTCGGCACATCCTCTGCCCTTGCAGCATCGCTAAGATTAGTATATTTCACAAATTTTCAGGCTGTCCGATACAATTTGAGTTGGGATCTCAAAAGATTTTATCATGGCGATAGTGAAGGGGATGTTGTAAGGTTGCATGTTGATGTCACACGTGGATGAAGAGTGGAGCAATGGAGTGGCATAGTGTACTCGACTTACCAAAAAGGGCTAGAGGCGCTAATGTAGCAAGGGGAGCAACCCGCTCATGATGAGGGCCCTGTATGCCAAGATGAGCTTAGGCTAAAAAGGGTACTTGCTTAAGCACGTCTCCTATATAGGACTAAGCTCATATATATGAGGTAATGGGCGGACAATGGTTGCCCATCTGTCAGCGATTTAAAGGACGCATCACCACACCTGACCATTATGTAAGGGCTGAATCAAATAAGAAACCGGCCTAAAAACTAGTGCTATATTCGATTGGAGGGTAAAGTATTCATCTCTTCCATTAACACAATCTGATTTACTCCGGCTTGGCTGTCACAAACAAACTAACTGACAAGTTACCTCTAGTCCTACCGAGCCTTAAATGATTTAAAGAAGTTGTCGTATGGCTACAGAGAGATAAATACTTGACTTACCAGAGTAAACTGACAGACAGAAAGTCCGAAAGGAAAATAAAGAGACAAAGATAGAGAAATCAAGGGCGATACGAAGAAAAGAGCACAAGCAAGAGTCAGTAAGATAAAGTCCATAGATAAACGAACCTAAGAACCTTTGTCAGCCAACCTGGTTTATACATCTCCTCTTGAACCTCAGTTTTATCATCGCGAAGAATTCTTAAACGTTCAATTAAGGTTTAAGGACTGGTTCCCCTTGCAAATCGTTTACAAAGAACAAACTTTCGAAGACTTCCTACCATCACATAATTGGCTCATCAACATCAATTTTCTCTCTTCTGCAATAGATATATCACGATTCTTGTAACTCGACAAGCAATTTTATTTCATGATAGTTCTTCGACAGACAAAATCACGGTCCTGCACAATATCTATTTCGCCCTTAAAAGCTAGCCGCTATCCTTTAAAAGTCGTTTGCAACTTCACACAATCGGTATACTTTTTAAATATCTACTTAACACGGCTCTTGGGCTATTTAGTCCCCATTAGCTGACGAATATTGGAATTAAGAAATTATGGGCCTCTCATTCAACACATATCTCAAATCAAGTAAAATCTATGGCTGTAAAGGCTGTAAGACGCACTTAAGCAATCACGAAGATATCATCAGTCGAGTACGTCTTTACATATCTTCCCGTTCTCTCATTCGATTTTGCCGAACTGCAACACCTTTGTCCCATTCAAGAATTTCGTTGGAAACTTCTCATTCCCTATTCAGAATAGAAGCCTTTGCTTCAAGGTTTATTGGCTAACTTTGCTGCCCCTTTAGAATTTTCGAGGCCAGCATGGTAAAGCCTATCTTTTTGCCCAGGTTGTTAACACAAACTCTGGCGAACCATCAGAGCGTAATATGACTACTGGCCGTCATATTGTTCGCGATATCTACTGTCGTCAGTGCGGCGAGTGTGTGGGCTGGAAATATGACAAGGCTTATGAGAGTTGTGAAAAGTATAAAGAAGGCAGGTTTATCCTCGAGGCAGAGCTATTATGCAATGTAATCTAACATGCGAGCAACATGATAAAATTCAGTTTCAGTAAGCAAAATTTTCGGTGTTCTCATTCCCAATCTTGTTGTTCTAGGTCGTTGATTTTGTTTTCTTGGCATGTAGTGATTTCACTCTATGAGAAGTGTTATAGATCAATACTTCGCACTAGTCTGAACCCGGGCTTCGATTCTTGAAATGACGACGTAGAAATCTTAACGTTTGCGATCCAAGTTGTGCGTATCGCATTAGGTGAATTCCTATGCGATTAGTCCTTTAAGTAACAGTAACTTATTCCACCTATTCACATTAACTACTTTTTTAACTTAATAGCAGTCAATTCACTTAATACCGCAGGCTAATTTCTGTTCTGTTAGGTCAACTAATATATCTCTCTGCCCCAAAATACGCAAATTAATACAGGCATCGAAGCAAAACACTTAATAGGTAGAACAGCCTTCAGTTAAAGATGCATTCCTGTTCATTTAGACTCATCTTTAGGGAGGTGATGCATTGATAACCATCATTTGACCCTGTATATTTATCATAAACTATCATGATAAATCACCTCGGTCAATTATCATGATCAGTAACCTGACACTGAAAACCTTAAAGTTTCAACAGGTCACAATAACGTATACTTCTACACAACCATTAACTACCATCATTTCTCATTACATCATGATGAGCCGTATGAATACTAGACACAGATTGATCTTCCTATTGAGATACCGATAGTTCTACAGCAGTTGTCGAAGGATCCATAATATGAAGTATCATAGCTTTTACATTCGTAACTTTTCCTGACTTGATGCAGATCGGCACTATAGCTATCACGTATCTCAAAGTAGAATAGGAAGTTGCGTTATTTCTAAGCTGCACGGTTAAGCAGCAACATCTATGCGGTCTAAAGCTACTGTCGTAATTTCCGCTCCTAGTCGCTTCGCTTCTAGTGCGGGACACCGACTTTCAAAAAAAAATTTAACACCAAAACCATACCACAAACCAAGTCAAATAAACAACAATAAATCTAATGGTAATTCGATTTAACTTTTATTATACAGGCTAAAATTTATGATAGTGAAACTGTATAAAAAAGAGTTTGAGAGACACTTGCATGGGCCACCAAGGCGCCAAATCAGAACAATGGATTCAAAAAGAAAAGAAAAATATTGGAATTATTATTTTGTAGTTCATATTACTACTTTAGTAGACTGATAAAAAATGTTGGTAATGACTCTCAACCCCATCATTACCTTCACTACTCAAAAGGGCAGCTTCCGCTCCACGACTATTGTCACCTTGATGAGAGAGAGAAGCTAGTAGTTTAATGCCATTAGTCTCCATCCATAGCCTTAAATAGCAGCTCCATCAGTCTCAATGTGATGGATCATGTGCCATTATCTGGTATAAAATTAGCCGTATGATGAATTTTTTGGCTTTCATTCTCAGCTAGACGGAAAGATTTTATATAATGCCCACAACAAGGATGTGTCTGAGGAAGATGTAGTAACTTATCTACAAGGCCTTATCTTAAGCGGAATGCCCCCTTGCTACATTACATCTATCCCGCTTAATGTTCCAAAAATGGTACCCGTGCCACGCCCCACTTTGGCTTTACGGAGGGCTCACTATCTTCCACAAACTCACATAGCAAATTACTCGGAACTCAACCAATTTTAGAATTTTTTAATAAGAAGTATGAGTGTACAACTGGAATCTACTTGCGAAAATATTCAGCTTAATTTGTATAGATGAATGGTCACGGTAGCACGACTATTCAAGGTCAAGCATCACCGACTCCGCACCGCCCTGGTGCCGAGAGGTTATGCTAAAATGGGCCTCGAAGCACCAACAATGAAGCTGTTAGCTGTCCCAAAGAGTTCGATCTGTCGCTCCATTGATCGTTTTGAGAGAATTGACCTCACTATACGTGCCGAATTTCTTACGGACGCCGCAAATTACATGATTCTTCAGGGGTCACCATCGCTTGAGCCGGTCCCAGCTGTAGGTAAGTGCGTGCTGGACCGAATCCAATAAAGCCCAACAAAAATCATTCGTCGCTGAAAGGGAAGTCGGGGAGAATAAATATTTAAAGGGTTTTGGATACGCCGTTTGGAAAAAGTTTCCTTGCCAAGCTCATCAATATAGAGGTTACCTCGAACCTTGAATGCACTTGCACAAGCAGTCACGCATTTCTTGAAATTGTCGTGCCAACATCGCTAGTAATAGATTAAAAATAAGCCTCGTCTATTCGTAGACAGGTCATAGTTTTTATTTAATCTTTTTTAATAAAGACAGTCTATAAATTGGCTGAGTTACGAGTGGTTTTCTACGTGAGTTTAAGAAAGTGTGGAAGACGGTGATGAGCATCAACTTTGGTTGGTGAGCCCTCAGCAAAACCAAAACCAAAGTGGGGCATGGCACGGGAAATAGCTTTTTAAGTTACTCTACCCCCAGAGTAAGTTTTCACTAGTGGATCCAATTTGTGGGGCGAAATCGGATCCTTTAAGCCTAGTTAGGTAGCATCTTTTCTGACATATTGCAGAGGCCATCCATCTATTTAGCTCTCAACCTATCCCAGGCGAATGACGTATTTTAACATCCCTTTCTCTTACGTCACGACTTCGGGTTGTTTCATATGTCGTGTGCCGCATTACTGAGACATTACAAGTTGGTAATATCTCATTTCTCACAATATACTTACAGACAACAACGGATAAAGATATGTAGGAATGATAAGACCTACCTATACAGTCCAGTTCGTTCCAAGAAATATGATTAATATTCTCAGAAAAAAATCAGATCAACATGGATGATAGAGTATATGTAGCTAAAGAAGTATCAAAGGTATAATTTTTCTTATTTAAGAACCAGCTCAATAAGCTACAAGCGAACCAAATTCATTTACAAAGATCCACCACCACCAGAAAACGGAGGACTCAAGCCAGCTGTGCCATTATTTCGCAGGGCGCGGCTCATTACGGTCTTCTATATCTTAACCCCCCATTTAAATTCATTCATATTTCACCCAACTTCAACTTTTGATATCAAAAAAATTCGGTGAAATATTATGAGAAAACCAAGCTTACATGCGACTCATTTACTTGCATAATCGATGACAGTGAGACGACCTAAATGATGATTTCTTGTGATAGATTGCGATTTAGACTTGAAAATTTTGTAGCGTCAAGTCGCTATAATTCAAACAAAATCACCTAAGCGAGAGCGAATAATTAAAAGGTTCGTGTAGAATAACAAACAAGATGTACCGTGGTGTCCCCAAAATCAAGACATAACCAAAAATGAAATGCATAAACGTTATTCTAAATTAGCTAACCAGATATAGTAGGTGATGTGCATTTCTTCGAGAGATCAAACAACAGAACGCGCTACCATAAATGAGACAGCTTACTCATCCCCAACTTAGTCACCCACAAGTGT
>JAATOF010001107.1:0-16057 GCA_013170925.1 Podosphaera leucotricha | reverse complement strand
GTTCCATATATGTGTTGTGATGTGGCTCGATCAAAAACATGTCTAACTGTTAGAGTTATGCAATTCGAGTGTCTTCGAGAAAGATCTGTCGATTCAATCAGTATTGATTGTGCACTTGTAGATCTACAAGTCGTGTCTCGCGAAGGCAAGTGAATGCGCTGATAAGCGACGCCATGGCTCGAGTGCACGCTAACGTAACTCCAATACAACGCGAAAGATCTTGTCAGGAACCTTAGTGAAAGGGAGAACGAGGACATCCGAAAATCGACGGGTCTTCATTTCGAACAGGACGTGACGGCCATGAATAGAGCCAGGATTGGGGTTGGGGATGAAATGGTTAGTCAGGGCATTGGAATGACAGAGATACTGGTCATGTTGAGATTTCAAAGAACAGTAGACTTTATACTACATCTGCAAAATGCAAAATCATTTTCAGATGATTAGTATGGGAGAAATCACTTTAATGCGAGGTTAAAATACTGTCTGTAAGTAATACTGAATAAAAAGAAGTAACACCTGGGGACGTATGATATTTCATTCATCACGGTTCGTACAAAATGCTAACTCTCCTGGAAAGACCAATTGTCCCTAGAATATTTGCGTCAGAGAAGTGTAAGTTTTTTGAGAGCATAAATTTACATACTTCGTACCAAGGTTCAAAGAACCGAAACTTGGCTCATGAAAGAGATCCTCATGATCCTATATCCTTTTGATATTCAGAGACGAGTCGAGGTATATCTAGTACTCCAGGATGGTGCGTAATCTACCTGATCATTAATTAGTTTGGCTCCCTAGAAAGATCTGAAAATAACTTACAAGAAAAGGGGATAAAAATTTACATTTTAATATACACATTAATCGTTAATGTGGCTTGAGGGCCACTTCGTTAAAAAAAAATAGTACCTCTATTCCCAAGCTGTCCACTCTTTCTGAGCCTTGGTGATCTCATCGTTTGTACCCCATTCACCTCTTCTTCGCCTTAAGTCGGCACAATGAGCTTTTATTTTCAGCTCCATGGTCTTTCGCTCTCTAGCACTCGCAACCAACAAGCTATAATCATCCGTTGCGGCAGCCATCCTAAATATCTCCGTCATACGGTGACTGTAGAGCTGACAGCTAGCTTGTGGGAGACGCCTGGTCGCATTTTCGAACATCAAGGCAATTGAGTTACCCTCATTAATCAGAGGTAATACAACTTCGGTGAAGCATTCTTCACAGACTGTGAACTCGGGTAGCAGATTAATAATATGCCAGTGGTGATCGTAAACTTCGTTGTCTTGCTGGCACTTTTCAGATATGCCGAGGTGCCGAGCTAGTTGTGCAAATGGTCCGACATCAGGAAGAGTAAGCCCATTCCTAGATTTTGCAGCGATAACTTCTAAGCAATCGAAATACTGGATGAAGCGCTTGCTATTATGTCTGAGGCTACAAATTCTTGGCGAGGTGCTGTAAGGCTCAATCGGAACAAAAATATCTCTAAGCTCTGGGAGGAGAACTAGGACGCAGTTGACACAAGTTAAACAGACCTCAAATCCTCGTATTGGGGTCCCAGTCCAAGGATCAATGATCGAACACCATTTCCGATCAGGATTGTACTCGTTTTCGCAAGGTGGCATTTCTGCAGCGACAATGGCCAAGTCATAGAACATCTCTAATTTGCGGAATGATTCTGCATTTAACATTAGCCATGCGATTCGATACCAGGATGAATGTCCGAGATCGCACAGGATTTCGGTGTCTGGATCGGTACGACGAGAAATCACAAAAAACTTTCCGTACTGAGTCGGGGCGATCGATGATTGAAAGCAAGAAGGGCAGACGTCAAAGTCGGGGCAATCAGGTAAAGTAAACCAATCACCCTGATCCTTTGAAAACGTTGTTCTTGAACATGGGTGTAACAGTGGCACCTTATACTCAGTCCTCTCAGAAAATCTCTGCACCATGTTCAATTGGGGTTCCTGGTAGTTAATGAGAGACGAATGTATAGGAGAAGGCTGAGGGTCAAACCGCTGCCGATATAACTGGGACGCAGTAGTTATTTCTGGCGGGACTGATGGCAGAAGTGGAGGTGGGGGGATAGGATTACGCCTTTCAGATCGATAGAAATCTCTCTTATTCGTGAAAGGCGACAGCTGTCGAGAAACTGGAGCACGAATTTCTCGCGACCTTGGAAAAGCTTCTGGTCGCTCAAAATGATCGACTAAAGCTAATTGACGCGAGACTATCTGTGGAGAAGACGATCGAGAATTTATTCTAAATCGTCTTCTATTATCAGGAGAGGGCCCGTGATTAATCCTCGAGGAAGATCGATTTCTAACTTCCTTCCTCGTTGTCTGGATTTTTCTAGAGGGTCTTCGCGTTCTGTCAAAGTCATCGCTTTCTACCTCGTAGACATCATGACCATTGTCGGCAGGACGAAAGTAATCCGAATCACTGTATTCGTCACTATCGTCACCACTACTCTGGTAATCTTGCCTACGTGGAATAGGCGTTGATGGCCTGCTGACAGATGCATCACGATATGAGCGATCAAGACCCCTTGTAGACTGATGATTCTTGATGCGCCTGGGAGACCTTGAATGGTTGCTTTTCAAGGTATCAAAAGTAGAGCCAATAGACTCAATTTCTGTCTCAAGATTCCGCGCAAAGCGAACAGAATGAGTCGATGTATGCCGCTCGGGTTTGCGAAATCTGTGATCATCTAAAAGTACTATACTTTTATCTTGCTTTCCACTCCGGAACTTTTCTGAACGTTGGACATGTCTGATTAGTCTTTCGTTCAAATGGTTCGCGTGAGACTTGAGATTTCTACTATCATAATAGTAGTCCGAGTCAGGCGTATCAGGAGAAGAAGCTGAGTAGCTACAACTCCCGAGATTACTCATCAAAGGAGAAGCAGGAACGAAATTATTCGTTTCTTCATCCTTTGTGTCCGATTTATCATCGGGAATATCATGCAAGTTCTCCCATGGAGAGCCGCAAGACGGCAGATACTCGAAGGAAGATGTACGGCAGATGGAGGAAGCACTAGGTGATGTACAATGGGGCCTAGCACTAATTCGAAGTTCTGGTCGAATTTTCCTTAAGGACGATATTTTTTTCGGCTTGACTTTTTCTGACCTCTTCGATTTCTTGTGTAAGCTCGAGTGAGGAGGCTCCGACCGAACTAGACTGGTGGACCAGTCTCGAGAATGACCTGCAGGAACCTCATGATGCAAGTTTCTCTGGGCCAACTTTGAGGGAGATTCTCGGAAGTTAACTCGGGGCAATTTGGAGGGAGGGGTAGGAAAGTCATCACAGGCTAACTCGGAGGAATATTCTTGGAAATCATCGTGAGGAGGCCTAGGAGGTGATTTTTTAAAGTCATCGTGGGATAATCTGGAAGGAGTTGTTGGGAGGTTATCGTTGGCTAATTCGTAGGGAGGCTCTTGAAAGTTATCGCGGGATAACTGAGACGGAGATTTTGAGCGGCCATCGCGGGCTAACCTCAAGGGAGACTCTCGAAAGTTATCGCGGGATAACTGAGACGGAGATTTTGAGCGGCCACCGCGGGCTAACTTCAAGGGAGACTCTCGGTGGTTTACTCCGGACAACTTTGAAGCAGGTTCTTGGACGTCGACGCTGGACAACTTGGAGAGAGGAGGTTCTTGGAAATTAACGCGAGTTAACTTTGCGCGAGATTCTCTTTTAACTGAAAAATCCTTCGGTTGCGACCTTGGTTTTACAGTCTTCTTGGTTGTTTTAACTTCTTCAACCTCTGCATCAAGAATGATTGGATTTTGGTCAATTGTGCCTCGAAGAGGTGGGTCGTAGCAGATTAGGGGCGGCGATGCTTCGCGAGAGATTGATACCAACTCATCTTCCACTATTGGTCGCGGAGGACATACTCTGTTTCGTCTGGACTGCTGGTATTGGACCGATGTGGATTTCTGGTAGAAAGAGTTCTTTGTGGAAGATCTGTGCGTTATTGGGTTGATTAGATACGCCCACAATACATCGAATGTGTGAATAATAATTACCGAACAGGACTCTTATTTCTCGAAGTCATGAAAAAGCCATTTGCTAGCAGCTTGTCGATATCATGTTGCAGATCCATTTTCTTTTAGATTGTAAATACTGAGATGAGTGGTAGATCGAGTTTGAAAGGTTGTGTGAAGTTGAGACAAATCTGGGCTGAAAATGATGCGCTTTTTGTTTGCTGGGGTTCGTTCTTGATCCTTCCAATACTACATATAAGAGAAACTCTATCTTAAGTACGTGCTGAAGTATAGGAGCTCGAACAATTACATGTATACTTGACTTGTGTATAATATCTGATGTCGTAGAAAAATTCTCTTAAAGTCTAAGTCTCATCGATGTTATGTACCTCGTTCTTTTCCTCTGTGATTCTATTAGGTATCGGTCGGTCTGAAATCACATCAATATTACGCGCATTAGTGTCAGCGCCAAAATCTGCATCTGGAAGAATATTGTAGTTGATTAATCATTCTGAATCAATAATTTAAACTCAATTACTTTTACTGGCTGTGAGAACATCTCACAATTGTTGGTCGATGCGAAGATCAATTGTAGTAATTTATATCTCTGAGGTAGAGTCTTTGGTGAGAGAATACTAACAGATGAGTAATTGAAGCGCTGTGTGATTGACTGGCTGGCTAATTGCAGCTCAATTGTTGCGTTGGCATAATAATAGTGTCCTTGATATCCAACCAATAATTCCTGCCCAAATAATTAGTGTCACTTCTTTTGGCCGGTCGCTAAGACTTCTCGAAACCCCCCGCTGAAATCTGCCGAGTCCCCAACTATTATCGCTCTAGACGTTAGTAATAGATTTCTACATATATCATATACCAAAGGCTTGGACCAAGTTTTCCATGACCTTGAACATGGGAATTTATCTTTTAATTAAACTTGTGTAAATCTAGACTTGTAAAAATGTTTTTGTACTAAGCTCTGTTTGCGTTCAAGGCCTTTGACATAGAGTATGTATAATTATAATTACACGTAATCAATTATTTGGGACCGTCAATAAAATCTCGGTGCTGTTATTGCCATCATCCCCCAACTTCAGAGTACTAGACCTAAAGTGATACGTGGCAGAGACACTTAAACGTCACTACATGATATTTGTATATTTATATTCATTCATATTCTAACTCAACTTGTCAGATGGACTCTAACTCTTGTCGAGCGGGTAATAATCCTGTAAATTTATTTTTAGAACGATATGGAGCTATGTCAACTGACTCAGTTTGACGATCATCACTCCTCATTCAGCGTCCAGATTGGAGAGTTCTTGCGAGTGAGGATGCGAGTAAGGAATTATCGTATGAATTAAAAAGTGTTCTATTGATCCGTAGAGAATAGGATCTTAATCATGTGCCTTGTTGTCCTCGCGTCACGTCACGTCACGTCATGTATTTCGGAGTAGCTCGTCGTTTGCTGCTCATCTCTAACCATTTACACATCGAGATACACTGTAAAATGCATGCACTGCACCCTTCTTTACACGACGAGGTAGCTGACAAATAATTTGCGTCTACACCTGAGACTAATTGACGGTTAATTAATGATATTATGCTTCTGAGACTTTTCTAAGCTTAAGTTACGTCGTCAACCTTATTTTTGACGGGCTTCTTTAGGGATCTGAACCATCCATATCGAGTAAATACCTTCTGCGACAGTTACGTACCAAGTGCTGTTACATGTTCCTAGACTTATTTTGAAGGATTCTGAGGGTCTCACAAGTTGTCAACGGATGTTGGTCTTCTTTGAAATTGATAGGCCTACGAGATTAATAATTTTTGAATCAATTAATTGCGGTGGACGTAGAGAATATAAAGCATGCACCTAAATAAGTTAGTCAATCATTGGTTACGTGTGACCACTCAGCCATATTCATCCAAGTTCCAAGTCAAAATGGAGAGTTGTACCCAGAGAAGAGTCTTTCAAAAGCTTTATGGGTGCAAAAGGGTGATTGTTTGAGGATACTTGCGCTCATATCTGATAACTGAATCAAAGAGTGGGGGAATATTTTGGCACAAAAGAAACAGATCTTTGGTAATAAAACACCTTGCATCGGGGATATTCATTCATCAGGTAAGGATTGAAATTGTAATTTCATTTAAAAGAAGTCAAGAGCAATTTTGTAGAGATTGAATGGGTTAAGTCTTAGTCAAGATAGAACGGTACTCTAACAGGCAGTTTTTTGAATAAGGTCTATAGAACTTTTAAAAGCAATATCCCTATCAAAGTTTTCTTGAAATCGTCTCAGCATTCATTTAAGTATAAGTGATAAGTAGTTACCAGGTCTTTACTTGAACAACTAAAGTGCCGAGGGGGCGTTACTGAGTAAAAGTGTTCCAGCAATGGTAGTTAAATTTTATTCTTTCCATACAAAATTCTCTCGTTCTTTTGCATCAAAACCCGAAGATATTACTATTCGTTTCGACTTTTTGATTGATTGCGTAATATATATACATATGTAAATAACTCTTTTCAGCCTAGGAAGGATTTTTTATATGCTAGCTTATTGCGTTTTGCAGTATCCATAGCGATGATCCTCGATTCATCTTGGGTCATTATCATTAATCGTAAGAATTCTTTCAGCTTGGGGGAAAAGCAAGATACGAAGGCGACTGAGAGCATGGTGGTGATATGCTTTTATTGATCAAGCACATATTATATGTTAGATGTTGCTACAGTATCCGCATAGTAGAAGAGTTGGAGCATAGAAAAAATCCTCGCATTCGATTTGATGACGCTACCAGCCATCTTTCCCTTCTTCATAATCGACCAAGTAATCCATGATATTTTTTTCATCTTCAGGCTCTGCTTTTGCCTTGTTTTCCACTAATTTTGTCGTGGCTAGTTTCTGTTTTCTTACTTTGTCGCTTCGTCTTATGGCGCCCTGATCCCCATCGTTTCCCTTCTTGATTGACTGAATCTGGTTGTTAACAGCTTTACTGCCGTCCCTTAATTGATTTGGCGAGAGTTTTGTTTTGGCCTCCGACGGGTTAAGTTTGTCTCGTTTTGCATTTTCTCTAGCTTGTAGCTTGGCGGCAAGCTTAAGAAGATACGGGCGTAGAAGTAAATACGCGCCAATAATGACAACTATGCGAATGTAGTCCCGAGGTCGCATACCATCCCACATGCCTGTCACATTTCGAACAAAATTATCACCGCCTTGCTTGACTATACCAGCAATTCCAGACATGGCAGTGAAGAAACGAGTGCAGAGTTACACGTCGTGGGACTATGGTATGTGTAGAAGATTAGTTGCGCTTGGAGTAATTGACAAGGGATGGATGGATCTTATCAACGCTTATTGTCTTTGAGGACCATCGGTGGCCCAATTAGTTTCCACCGATCCACGCATAATTAGCCCATAATTTATTTTCCACAAAGACCGCGTAGGCCGGCGAAGAATTGTGCCCAATTGTTGAACATGTCGGACACAGAGACTGATTTACATGAGGTGAGGAAGGAAAATCATTCAGACTGACCTTGCCGTCTTACTTCACCAAATTATATCCACCCAGAACCTTCTAATGCATACTTTCTCCAGCGTCTCAAGGCCAGTCTCTGGCATAAAATTGGAAGCCTTGTTGCCTCCGAAACATTACAGCTTAGCGAAACACATCATACAACTATTAACGCCACGCCGCAATTCATTGGTGCGTTGACGGAAATGGTTTGGGCGCAGATTGAAAATACGGCAGTAGATTTGGAAGCGTTTGCACATCATGCAGGGAGAAGTACAGTGAGTACGGAAGATGTTCTATTGATGGCTCGGCGAAATCAGGCTTTGGAAGAACTCTTAAGGGATTGGGTGGATAAAGAAGCGGAAAGGGAAAGAGAATCTGAAGACACTTTTCGAAGAGTTGGTGGTTGTAAAGGAAAAGGGAAAGGGGCAAAACGGAACTAATCATTAAAAATGATTGATGAATTCTCGAGACTATCACGCACACAGTATCTCACTAACCACTTGACGACAAGTTAAATGAGAATTCTGTTCTAGGAAAGTTTCCGAATTAAGGCGAAGTGACTATTACGTGACAAAAATTCTTACATTGGATCACGATTCCTTGGGAAATTCTCGAATTAGAAGTTTTCCTTATTGACACTCTTTACACACACGACTGATACCATTCTATCTAATCGACCTAAATAAAGCCGCACGGTCGCCATACAATAAATTCACGTATCTCCGTTGTTTATAAGGAATAATATTTGTGAAAATCTTGACCGCAAGTTATTACATTCTCTGGAGTGGAGTCAGAAACAGTATCCATAACTGAAGATTTACGCACATCTCGAGTTATAGACTCTTGACGCTCAGGAAAGTGAACAAGTATCGTGGCCTATGCTATCATTATCGTTATTATTTAATCTTAGTCTGAGAGTGATGCCCTTTGGCTAAAGCTACGCTCAACGCATAGAGCTCAACTCGTTCTATCAAGAAAATAAAGATGCCTACTAAAAAAGACTGATTCAAGAAGTGGGAGGCTCTACCATATCTTCACAGATGGATATAATTTATTTTCGAGAGGTTTTTTTTTTATTATTTAGTTCTACCTTCTTGGATTGTGGGGTATACTGACACATGGAACGTCGTCCATCAAGGCTTGGTAATTGCTGACGTACGCTATGAATCTAGGCAGAAAAACTCTAGGTCTTCCTTGGCGCATAATTAGCGTCTAGCTTTATGAAAATTCTCGTTTGAGATTTACCTGTTGTTCACTGCTATCTATTTCAAACACTTCTTCACCTGAAACATTTGTATTATGAACGACTGCACCACTGGTAGATTTTATCAAGATGCCAACCGCCCCACCCCGCCCCGTTATTGCAAGGTAATGCCTTGGACAATGTCAACAATAGGCTATGACACTAATGACGACGGAAGTCCTTTCTATCGTAGAACGACTCAGTTTGACGTTGGAACACTCATTCCCTAGATTTCGTCATTTGCAGATACCACTCCAAGTTAACGCCTTACGACATGTAACCTCTTCCGTGAATACCCACTAGATGGAAAAGCAAATTGAATTGCTTGTACAGCCGGCCGGTAAAAACTGCTTATACAACACTTTATACAAAAACGCATCTGCACTTATATTTACGTTCTCAATTATGATCACTACCGCATTTACCTCCTCAGCCGCAAGAAATCCCACAAAACTGCGTTAAAAATACTTCATAGCGTCCTCTATATAGATTATAATGATACATGTAGTATAATGTCACACGTTGCTAACAAACTTTAAATCAGCCACTGCTTACGAGAAGAATAGAGCTTGGGTCCGGGGAGCTTTTACTGACCCTTTCAACAAGATTCCTTAGCCAGCCCTCCATTGATAAAACACTCGGATTTTTAGCTGCTATCAGTTTGATAAATTCTGGTGATATCTTGATGTCGATGGCGATAGATAACTAATGTTGGTGGTGAGGTACATTATGATATGAAAGGAATTCGTTATGATAAAACCCCTCAAACATACAAGTTTTTACACGCCAACAAGTACAACACAAAACTCAATATCGATTTAAATTTAAGTTGAAGGGATAAATTTTGTGTATATGAAGCTCAACTTAAAAAAATATTTCTCTGATTCGATTAAAATTGAATTAGAGAGAGTTGTAACGGTTTGAAGTTTGGGTATTTTGCGATATTTTTTCAAGGGGTTCGCGAAAATGGGCGCCTCTACAAGTACTCCATGTACTGAACTCTGCTCACAAGATGAGCGGAGAACCGCAATTAGGAAAAACCCTCCAAACGTTTGCGAACATACAGTATTGTCCGCAAACCCCACAGTTTTGACGTTGTGATATCAACAAGTAAGTCCAGTAAATCTATCCATCAGATCGATAAATCGGGTGACCACCGCAAAACTCTCACCAACGCTTCCAAAGAAGCTCTAAATCTAGCTTGCAAGAAGTCTCTGCAATGCACATGAGCGCCCAAGTAAGGAATGTTCGTTTTTCTACGACGGAGTCCTGTGAAAAAGGTTGATTTGTGTGTACTCGCAGAAACTGCCTGAGTTGAAAATAAGTCAGAGGATGACCAAAATGTGGAAACAAGGACGGCCGCGGTAAATACATTTCTGTCTCTCGGGACTCGTATCACACAGTCTTCAGAACATGCGCTAGGACCTTGGCCCGTTGATCCTGTCACTGATTCTATAGAATAATATTATTACCCGTCGTCGGCAGTGTTCGATTTGGGTTGATCAAACACTGTAAATCGACGAATTCACGCGATGACTCGAAAAAAAATCTTACAGAAACTGATGCCCGATACACGACCAACGCTGATTACAATTCAGGATACTGCTAATTTAAAAACATTAGGAAAACTTTAATGCTTCTGGATGTTATTCGTTGATTTTGAGCGATCATAACACATGTATTTACGAAATCACATCAATTTACATACATATATAGATTTTTCAGGCCGTTTTGGATAGCACTCTGAAAATTATTGATTAATTTAGCAACTTCTATCTTCGTCATCATCAGTAATTTCAAACAAGTCCGCCCACCACTCTACAAGGCGTAATCTTTGCCCAATCATGAGAGCCATCCGCATTGTCGTCAAAGCAATCCACGCCATTATCAAACCATTTGCATCCAATGTACGCCCTACGGGGTAAATTAGCTTCGTTTTTGCCGAGCTGACTAAAATGCGCGCCTTTGGCAATTGGCAACCAAAGTATGGCGTACGAGCTCTAAAGGGATCATCGATAGGCCGATAACTTCTCCAGAGAATTTGCATTTGATGACGATATAGCCCAACAGCTCCTGGCCTTTGAGCTCATAGCTTTATTTCTTCAGGCGTTTTCCGGGTTTCTTCATTAGACTCTCTCCTAATTTTAGCATATAATTTCCTGTTTAGTGCTCAGAGTTAACTGAGTAGTTGGATGTGGTAGTGGAAGGTTTAGATGTTGATGTTTTCGATACCTTAAAGAGATATTGTCCAGATATAGATGGCGTTTTGCCTCTTCAACTGCTTCAAAATCCCTCGCTTTGATACGAGCTTTCTTGGCTTCTTTTTTCTTCCGTTCAATAGCTGGTTGCTGTGCCTGTGTAATTGTTATTGACCCACCATAATTAAGGATATAGTTTCGTTCTTTTCTCTTCAATGCATTTGATTTTGCCTCTTTTTGAAACAGCTCGAGCTGTCGCTCAAGTGAAATCCCGGAGATAGGCAATTCGTTTTGTTAATTGATCTATAAATTTTAAGATTTGCCTCTGAGTCTGAGGGACTTTTTTGATATCAACGATTAGTGGAAGCTGACTATTACTAATGTTTTCGTCGTTAAATAGCACATAAAGAGAGCCTTCTAGAGTCTTCAATTTCTCCAGTACCAAGCTCAGACGAGATGGAAAAATTGCAGTATCCCTAGATACGTGCTGAACTGTCAATTTTCTTGAATATTCTGCCACGACAGCTATAGTAAAAGTTACGTTGCTTTAACGCATATGTGACTGAATTGCTAAAGCGTGATAGTGCTTAAAAGGCTGGAATATCTTTATATCAAGAGGTTGAAGTGTATGATTAGAGTGAGAAGGGAAGCCAACAACAGAAAAGAACTATTTTAAGGTCTTGCGCATACTTCACAAATTTGCACGAAAATATGGGAAATATGATCAACGCAAAGGAGTAATCCCCAGCTACACTGTGCTTTTTCTCTGGTATGGACATCAAAATGTCTTAGCCACTCAAAGGAAGTCTTATCGCTAGTGTAACCCGTCTCAGTCAGTAATTTCATTTCTCTCATCAAGAGATTCATGAAGCCACTTCTGCCTGCAAATTTTCCCACTGTTAGACGACAAGGTTTAACAAGAGATCTGGACTTGGGCAATGATCAAGATTAGATTTAACGACTCAAACTTGAGGTGACTTGACGCTCTCCTTAGACGATCCCAACTATGCCAAACTCAACAATACTCATTGCTATGTTGACCAGCAGCATCGAATTGAAAAATAAGAAATAATAGCTTGTGGTGATGCAACAAGGCTCCGAGATTTGACGATAATCACGTCGAGATGAGTGATGAGCCTATATATATATATATTAAGATCTGCACGGCTTGAGTTAATGTGAATCTCGTAAATAGCATGACGGAACATAATTCCGCATACGCTAGGATAAAATAAACGGCATTCAGTAATCGCCGAGATTGGCAACAAGCGTCTCAAAAATGTCGGTTCATCGCAAAGGGACATTGATTCCCGACACCCACTAAATATGAATGAGAAAACTAGGGAGGACAAGGCCATCTGAGGTGTTGGTGGAGTATGTAAAGGCCATCTTTGCCAATGCATTCGATAGTAGTAAGTGATTCACGATGATCTGGATAAGCTACATAAATACGGCCCTGGTGACCAGACACTCTGGGACCATCTCTATGGTTTCTTCGAGGTATTCCATAGTTTCCCCTGCAAGAGAGACCCCTTCCTCTTTCGTGCTGATAAAAGGAGTTTCCACGCTTGGGCCCATACTTACCACCTCTGTTCTTCTTGCTTCCTCTAGCGCCCCGGGCATTGTTGGCTTGAGCTCCCGAAGGTGGTGATTTATTAGTCTCGATGGATTTAAGGTGTAATATTGCGTCTTGAAGAATTGATTTATTTGTCGGAGTGTGGATACTATAAGCTCGCCAAAATTGATCGTCCTGAAATAGTGAGTGTACGAGTTGATAGAGAATCGCATTTTCAATGAGACTATTTTTCGTTGGGGCAAATTTAATGTTAATCTCATTTAATTTTTTTACTAAATCTTGGAATTTTTCCCTCTTTGAAATATATCCTGTTATGTGAAACTCCCTTACTAATTAATTGGCTAACAGAATTGGGATTATTACTCGGATTTCCCTCCGTGAGTTTGTCCCAAAAAACCTTGAAACCCAAATAATCGGCGTATTTATGCAGTCTTCATTAGAACTGTAGCTTAAAGATCCACTTATCACTGCCAGCACTTTCTTTGAGCAGGTCTGCCAATGGAAGGGCGAGTGTCGATACCATTGAGCTCATTTCGTGCATGCATTGTAGCCAAAACATTATCACAGTCTACGAACCTCTCGTTGAAGGCCGATATTGTGAGAATAGACATAGGACTAAAATTGAATTTGAAGTGTGCAACTTCTTTTGTAGTCTGGACGTGCTGATGAACGAATTGATTGGATTGAGATTGGAGACAAGAATGCTTTTCAGTGGATAGAAGATCCAGTCACATTACCTATCAGAGATGAACAATTATGTATACAGGATAAGAATTGATTTGAAAAGTTTCCAAGTGGGTGATTAAGCTAGTGGGGAACATGATTTGAGTCCGCTTAGTCGAGGGAGGGGCAGTCAGTCACATGACGCCAATTTCGCTCATTAAAAAGAGGGATATTCCTTGTATAGATAGATAGATCATTTTGCCATTCAACAATAGGACATTTTATATACGATGGACCTTGGCGACCCCAGTTATAAATCCAACCAAACTTGGGAAAGAGAGAAATTTGAGAGTATCACTGAGCACTAATTCAGTCAAGTCTGACTAGGGAAAACTCGCAACGTCCTCATTCACGGATCCTATTGGTCGCTTTCTATCAGCGACTATCCAGAGTCCTTCGTCAAGGTGACTGCAAGCACCAGATTGTTTTACATGCCAAAGGATCGTCCAAATCTAACCCTACTTATTTTCCTTGAAAATGGCTTTATGACTTATTATTCCGTGCTAGGAGCCGTTAAATATTTTTGCAGATAGAACCATTCTCAATACCGAATGGCCGAGGTTACCAACGTTCTCTGCTATGATACAATTGACTTGGTTTTCAGAAGTACGTCTGAGAAGCGTCTTTCTCTAAAAACACAGGTTTTGTAAAATGAAAATTTTCTCTTTTCTTTCTACATTTCTTCTACGGTTATTAGGGATTAACCCAGAACCACCGAGTCATTCGATATCTCCTCAACAAGCCAATTCTTCATATCAAGCTATCACTTACTTCAAGTCACTCGGTCATGAATCTTCAAACGACACTGAAAATGGCCTCTCAGGTCCCTGCAAATCTGTGAGTTTGATATTTGCTAAAGGAACTGGTGAGACAGGCAATATTGGTAACGGCCGCAGTCCAGGTCCGGCTTGGGTCAAACAGATGAGATATTCACTCGGGGAGGCAAATCTCACTGTTCAGGGAGTCAATTATAGCGGGAGCGTACTCGGGTGGGCGAACTTGTGGTTGGAGCACACCTTATTTGGCCGGCCAGCTGACGGTATTAGTTACCTTCAGGGAGGAAGCCGTAAAGGTAGCATTAGATTCTTGGAGTTAACAAACAAAGTTGCTGCCAAATGTCCGGATACTAAGATTATTCTTGGCGGCTACTCGCAAGGTGCCATGTTGGCCCATAATGCAGCATTACAATTCTCCGATGCTATTGTTGCCAGGATCTCAGCTGGTGTGGCATTTACTTCTGAAATGATTAAGATTATACGCTGACATTGACTAGCTGTTTTATTCGGAGATCCGTTCCGTAAACTTGCTCTAGGCAAGATACCATCTTCTCAGGTATTGAATATCTGCCATAAAAAAGATATCATTTGTAAGGGAAAAGGTGGAATCACAGCCCACTTGACTTACGATAATGATGCCTCACTTGCTACTGAATTTGCTCTTGCCAGGATATAACTGGAGCTTGGATTGAATGAAGAGTGTTGATGTTAAATTGATAATAATTTTCCGAGTCATGTTACTTTATGAATGCGGAGTTTGGCGATTGGAGTTATCTACCCTAGCGAGGCTCGGAAATATCAATTACAATAAGGCGTGTGTATGTATAGATATGCATCAAAAGGAGGGTAAGACTCTAATCATCTGTCGGTAAAAAAGTGTCATAAATTTATGATAATTATGTATAATAGAATACATACATGTACGTGGGAAATAAGAATGCCGCAACATATGTAACTTAACATTATTCTTTGTAGCCAACAAATCTAAATTTGGTTTCAGAAACTAACCCCAATCAAGAAGCAATGACAACAACAACGGAGACTAAATCTGCAAATCATTAAGGATTAGAAACCAAACAGAGTTTCCCAAGTGTAAGAGCTAAATCAGATTGATTCATCAGCGTATACAGTAACACAGATATCCAGGGGATTTAGTACCATCACACTTAACGATCATACAAATTATTCCATCTTCTAATTCTACTCTTGAATCTACATAATTCTATCTCCATGTTATGATCCCGTAGACTAGCCAGCATGGGAAGCGAAGTTGGAGATGCCAAATTTTTTTGTTATCATAGCCTCAAATTTCTGGCACACACTGGCTCAAAATTGGAGCGTCGAAAAAGCAGAATACAAGAAAACGAGCTTCTGGCATTAAAGTCAAACAAAGTGAGTCTCTTTTCCTGACCGATAAGAATTTTGCTACATAACCTTCGCATAGATGAACCCCCCTTCTCGTCGCTCCCTTATGACTAGATACCAGATTCTCCAGGTGAATTCTAGGTGAATATAAAAGTCTAAAGCTTAGTTTAAAGAAAATTTACCATGTCTATACGCTGAACGATACAGGTATGAATCGTCGTCGCGAAATAGGAAAGCAATAAAGTCTATCGACTTACCAGGTTGGCCACGTAATGCAGCCCCAAAATCTCACGCCCAAAAAACGGAAAGGTCGAAAATGCGTACTTTCATAAACTTAAGTCAAAGATTTAGAGGAATTCATTCGTTCCTCTCGTAGCAGTTGTCAGATTTTCTATTTAGAGACAGCTTCTGATCCCTTTAGGCAATGGGGTGTAAGTGAGTTTGTTATCTAAAGAGCTCTTAAGAGAAGAGGAAATTTACGCTGCAGAGCTGAAGCAAAGTCTCGACAAATAAAAAATACCAGAAACGCACGAAAAGAGTGGGTAAAAGCTCACATTCATTGGAAAATCAAAGACTAGTTGACTATTCATTGGACTGACGAAAGTTGGGAAATTCAGGTATTACCGATTTGGAGAAACGACCTCTAAAGCAACAAAGAAATTTTCTTGATAATAGAATAGGTAGATATT